>LT969561.1:451025-505868 GCA_900097035.1 Plasmodium blacklocki (nom. inval.)
TCAAAAAAAATTATTCATTTTAAAGAAAAAAGGACTATTAATAAAAACGTATTGACATATAGAATTAAGAAATATAGTGAGACATTATATGCATAAATTTATACATATGTATATTATTACCTATACTTTTATTTTGTGAACGTGCTCACATATTTTTTTTTTTTTTTTTTTTTTATTTTTTATTTTTTTTTTTTGTTTTTCTTTTTTGTTTGAATATCAATAAAATATTCAACTTTTTATTTTCAAACATTATGGGAACAGAGAAAGAAGATGATGGACAAGATATTGAGAATAGGTGTAATGATATAAAAAAGAAAAAGGAAAATAATAAAAGTGATAGTATAAGTGATAATAAAAGTGATAATATAAGTAATAATAAAAGTAATAGTATAAGTAATAATAAAAGTGATAGTATAAGTGATAGTATAAGTACTAACATAAATAATAATATATGTAATAATATATGTAATAATATATGTAATAATATATGTAATAATATACGTAATAATATATGTCATAATAATCATGATATTATTAAAAAGGAGCTTATAAAGAATTTGAATATTATGAATAAACATAAGGATAATAATTATAAAAATAAAAATAGTGGATTCAATATTTATAATAAAAAAAAGAAAGATTATAAGGAGGATGAAAATTTAATAAGAAATACAAGAGAAACATATGACATACTTTATTCTTATTTAAAGTTATCAGAAAAAAGAAGCATACAATCATCAGATATGATAAAAGATAACATGTCTGAGGAAGATTTTTTTAAAAGCGTGTTTTCACAAGAATTAACAAAACATAATTTAGATTTAATTATGATAAATAAAAAATTATATATATGTATAAAGTTTATTCAAGATATTGATATTTTAATACCTTATTTTAAAAGAGAATTTTTTTTTAAAACATTGATAGGAGATAATATTATATTATTACTAGCCAAAAAATATGAAGTAACAGAAGTTTTAATAAAAAGTCTATATTTAAAAGAAACAATTCAAGAATTTTTTACACGAAATTGTACAATTGAAGAATTTCTTGTTCATAATAATTTTTTGAACAAATATGAAATATATAAAAATCTAGTTATTAATAATTTTTTTCCTTTGCAAATGAATAACAAAAATGCTTATCATAAAAAAAATAAAATAAAAAATAACAATAATAATAATAGTAGCAAAAAATATGTTGATCATGAAGATATAAATAATTTTGTGGAATATGTTCATGATCTTGAAGAAAATCAAAAATATTCATCACCTAACTTTGAAAGAAAATGTGATAAAGAAAATATAAAATACATGGGAAGTATTGAAAATTTTCAAAATATTAATAAAGTACAATATGTTCAAGAGTGCGAACAGGCAAATAGAGAAAATGAAAAAATGCTTTATTTGATACAAAAAAAGGGAATAAATAAATATGCCAACGAAAAGGAACTGATGTGTGATGATTCGATATTCGACAATAATATTATACATAATGATATGTTAGATAATAATATGGTTAATAAAAAGAATATTAAAAAATTTAAAAAGAATAATGTTATTGAATTTGTGATTGACAATTATGTAATTAATGATGTTTCAAATAAAATGAATAATCATAATAAATCCTTTCAAGAAAATAATAATTATTCTTTATTGCAAATGCCAAATGACAGCAACCAAATTAATAATAATATAATCTCTAATGTAATGTTAAATAATGAATTCAATTTGGATGGACAATTTTTTAGAAATACAGAGCAAAGGAAGAATATTAAAAAATTAAATAAAAAGGATAAGGAAGAAATGTTAAAATCTGAAAAGGAAAAAAAAAAAATATTAATAAAAGAAAAGAAACTTAAAGAAAATCAAGAAAAAAAAATGAAAGAAAATGAAGAAAAAGAGAAAAAGAAACAAGAAAAAATTATGAAAAAAAAAGAACTTTTAATATTTGAAAAAGAATTACGAAAGAAATTTAAACAAGAAAAAAAATTAAAAGAAAAAGAAGAAAAGAAAAAAGAAAAAGAAAAATTATTAAAATGTGAAAAAGAAATTAGAAAGAAAATCAAGGAAGATAAAAAAAGACAAAAAGAAGAATTTCTTAGAAAAATTAAAGAAGAAAAAAAAAAATTAAAAGAGGAAAGAAAAAAATTAAAACAAGAAATTATAAATAGTATAAAACAAGAAAGGAAGAAATTTAAAGAACTCAAATCGAAATTAAAAAAAATTAGTAAAAAGGATAATTATTTATATAAAGATAAACAAAAAAAAAAAAAAAAAAATGATAAATCTAATCAATCAAATATGAATAAAAAAGGATATAATAATGATAATAAAAAGGACGATATTAATTATGAATTATTAAGAGATCAAATAAATAATAATATATTAGATAAAAAAAAAAAAAGGAAGAAAAATCATGATATCTCATTAAGTATAAAAAAAAAGAAAGATAACAAAAACGATTTATTATTTAATGATATTGATGATATAAAAAGTGATTCATTATCAATTATGAGTACCTTTACTACTTTGAATAATATCGAAAAAGAACAAGAAGATACAAATGAAATAAATAATATCTTAAAATTAATTGAAATAAATAAAGTTGTAAATACACAACAGAAAAATGATTATATTCAACTTTTACACAAATCAAAAAATGTAAAAATAAATAAAAATAAAATAAAACAAAATCAACTATTATTAGAAGGAAATAATAAATTAATTACAAAAAATGGGGAAAATATGAATCATGAAAATGATACAATGAATCAAATAAATTCTGAATTAAATATTGATGATTTTTTAATTAATAATATGAACACAATTATAAAAAAATATAAAAAAAAAGATACTTCAAATATAAATATTTCAAATATAGATACATCAAATATAGATACTTCATATATAGATACATCAAATATAAATATTTCAAATATAAATACATCAAATATAAATATTTCAAATATAGATACGTCAAATAAATATGTTGTACATACAAACAATTCATTACACAAGATAGATAATATTTGTTATAATAAAAATATGAAGAAAGCAGAAAAACATAACGAAAATGAAATAAATGAATTATTATTAAAAGGCCTGAACAGTTTTGGAGATATAAAAAATTTAAAAAGTTTACAAAACATTTTGGGAATAAATAAATTAAAAGGTAAAAATAAAATAGAAACAGTCGTAAATATACCTAATAATGTTATTGAAAGAAATGTTGCAAAAAAAATCGTTTTGAATAAACATGAAGGTATAAAAAATAAAGATGGTGTAAAAAAAAATGTGAAAACAAAAAAAAAGATTTCTTTATTTGGTTTAGTAAAACCAGAAGATATAATAAAGAGAGGTATAAATAATCTTTATCATAATATTGAAGATAATGAAAAGTTTTATACAGATGTTCTAATTATAGGAGCAGGTATATCAGGATTAGCTGCTTCCTATTACTTAAATAAATGTAATGCTAAATTTTTAGTTATTGAAGGAAGAAATCGTATAGGAGGTAGAGCATTTTCAACCATATTACCAGAAAGAATTATAAATAATAAAGTTTTACCAGAAACAGTTGTTGATTTAGGGGCAAATTATTTACATTGTTGTGATAATGCAGATTTATCTAACGATAAAAAAGGAAAGAAAAAACATGAATTCAAAAATTTTTGTCAGTTTAATGATGAGAATATTATTCGAAACGAAGAGCATATCGAATATGAAGATAACTTTATTTGGAATATGAAAAAAAAAACAAAAAAAAAAAAATATAAAGTCATAGTTAAAAAACGTAAATATAATAAAGATAATTGTAATGATAAAAATAAAATTGGGAACTTTTCAATATATGATGTACAAAAAGAATATGTAACAAATATAAACTTATTTAAGGAAGAATATTCAAAATTGATTAATGATTTTTCATACCTCCCTTATTCTGAATATGTTAATAATTCCTTACATGGGGAACATAATAATGATGATGAAAATAATAATGGTGGTAAGAATAAATTTTATGATGGAAATAAAAACATTTATAGATATCTTAATTTTAATAATAATATATTTTGTAACTCGAATATATATAATAATCAAAGATGTTACAGTGATGGGGATTATTTTTATAGTAGACATATAAAAAATAGGAGAAAAATAAAACTGAGAAATAACATGCTGTTTATGATAAAAAATAATATTGATAATATACGTAATTATTTTAAAATATATAATAAAGAAAAGAAAGATAACATATTAAATTTCTTTAAAAGTTTAGATGCAGATATCCATTTTTATAATAATTTAAGTGATAGCTGTGTAAACATATCTTCTCAGGTGTATTCAAAAAATAATTGTACAAACAAACCAAATAAATTATTAAAAATATTATCATTTAATAAAGATACTAGAAGGAGAAGAGAATATGATAAATCAGTTACAAAACTAGCTGAAAAATTAAAACCAAGAGTTGCTTTAGTATGTGGAAAGGATAACTGGGAGTCAACTTTTTATGCACACTGGTATAATAATGAAAATGGAAAAAAAATAAAAAGTTTTAAAATTTATAGAGTGAATTTGTTATGTGATAAAATAAGAGTAAGAGCTGCTCGAAAAATCAGAAATTTTTTATTTATTGGTGATAATTGTAGTGATGAATATGTAAATGCTATAAAAGATGAGGATTATGAAAAACGGAATAATAATTATATAAGTGATGATACGAATGAAAAAGAAAGTGATTATTTCCACAATAATGACATATTAAAAGAAGATAAACAAATAAATCATCATATTATTATTGATGATACGTACAATAAAGAAATATTATTTAATAATAATGATGAAAGGAACCTTAAACTAAATGAAAATAAAATAATTCATAATGAAAATTTTGTAGAAGGTGATTCAAATAATAATACAGATAATGTTTATAGTATAAAGAATTTATTTAATAGAAACAAAAATGATGATATGAAATTAGAAAATTTAACTGAAAAAGAAAATGAGAAAAATGGAATAAATGAAGAAAATGGAATAAATGAAGAAAATGGAATAAATGAAGAAAATGGAATAAATGAAGAAAATGGAATAAATGAAGAAAATGGAATAAATGAAGAAAATGGAATAAATGAAGAAAATGGAATAAATGAAGAAAATGGAATAAATGAAGAAAATGGAATAAATGAAGAAAATGGAATAAATGAAGAAAATGGAATAAATGAAGAAAATGGAATAAATGAAGAAAATGGAATAAATGAAGAAAATGGAATAAATGAAGAAAATGGAATAAATGAAGAAAATGGAATAAATGAAGAAAATGGAATAAATGAAGAAAATGGAATAAATGAAGAAAATGGAATAAATGAAGAAAATGGAATAAATAAAAAAAATGAAAATAATGGAAAAAATAAAAAAAATGAGAAAATATTAAAGAAACATATAATTAGCTCAAAAAAGAAAGTGTCTAAAGTTGATATGAACAATATATTAAGTTATGATAACCATGCTATAATTTATAATAATTATTATGATTATGGTGATATATATAATAAAGTTGTAAGAAATGTATCATCAATTAATAAAAATATTCAAGATGAAGAGAAAAACAAAAAAGAAGATATATCAAAAACTGAATTATTTTGCAATAATAAAAAAAGAAGGAGTATGTGGGATTTATTAATGGAATGTACAGAAGAAATATTTAATGAAATGAATATAAACGAAGAAAATTTTACAATGGAAGAATGGAAAATGTTAATGGTAACATTACAATCAAGATATGGTTATGGAAGTGATCTAAGAGAAACATCTATTGCTATGTCAAGATTGCCATTTTCTAATTATCTAGATATTGATATATGTCCAAAATATGGTAGTAATAATTATATTTTAAAAAATATAAAATATTATGATAAAATCAAAAAAAATGAACAAACACCTTATATTAGTTCATTTAAAGATTTAAACACATCAGATAAAATTGTTGTTGATGGTTGGAAATGGCTAATTAATTATTTATCTGAGGATATTCAAAATAAGATATTCTTAAATACAGTGGCTGAATTGGTATATATAAAGGATAAACATAAAGATAAATACATATATCATTTGGATAATGATAATTATCAGATTAATAAGCAAAACTCTTCATCCTTTTTAAATACTAAAAACAATAATACAAATAATTCACAAAGTGTTGATAATAATTATATAAATGATTCTCATGTAATAAACCAAAATAATAACAGTTATGTACAACAATATGAAGTGTCAAGTAAGAGCAAAAAATCTATAAATGAGAATTTTTCAATAAACAATGTAATAAAAGAAGATTATAAATTAGGAGAAAATAAAGAAGATGATTATAAAGTTATGATTAAATGTAAATGTTATGATACTAAGTTTAAAAATATTAATAAACATTTTCATGGTACTTCAGATTTAAATAATTGTAATTATAAAAATGTAACTGTTTATGCAAAATATGTAATAGTAGCTTTACCACTTGGATGTTTAATAAATAATGATAAAAAAAGAAAATTAAAAACATGTTTAAAATTTGAACCTGAATTACATCCTTTAAAATTAAGAGCATTACAAAATTATAAGATGGGAAATCATAATAAAATTATATTAAGATTTTATCCATATAATTTTACGTGGCCATTTGATAGTTTACAAATAAATTGTATTGATCAAAAATTTCAATTTTTAAATTTACATGCTTATGGAAAAATTGGATGTATATTAGTTCATTGTTTCCCTCCTTGGTCATGTACATATGGATATATTAAAAAAGAATATTATATAATTAATGAATGCTTATATACATTAAATAAAATGTTTGAAAAGAGTGGAAAAAAATTACCAATATTAGTTGATTATATTATAACAAAATGGCAAGATGATAATTTTTCTTTTGGTTCCTATGCATATCCATATATAAATTGTAATGATAATGATTTAATATATTTAAGATCACCTCATCCAATCAATAATCCAAGGGTTGTTTTTTGTGGTGAATATTTATCCAAAAGTTATTTCCAATGTGTTGATGGTGCTTATGATACAGGCATACGTGCAGCTGAAGACATTGCACATATAGGACTACATTTAAAAAATAATGATAATCAAAGTTATAAAACGGATGTTTATATATTTCCACAAAATAAATGTCCTTTTACAAATATACCATTACCACCTATAAAAAAAAAATTCTTGGGTTTTTATATAACAGATGGCAGTGATGAGGCACTAACAGATTATGAAAGTTCATCGGACGAAAATATTAATATAAATAGTGATAACAATAATAATAATAAGAATAATAATAATAATTATTGTTATAATAATATTCCCATATCTGTTATGAAAAAGGAATATGAATTCTTATTATATTCCTTACAGTCCATACAAAATATATTCAGATATTTGAAAAAACAAAATACATATAAAAATTTTAAACAAAATAAATATAATTACGATATAAAGAAACAAACTAGTGTATTAAAACGTAGCAGTTATAGCAAAGAAATCAAATGTAATACATACGAATCATTAACAAACAATTCTTTAATTAATTTTGAAGATAAGAAAAGTAACGATGTTAAGAGTAATTGCAGTACGCTATTATTAAATGTATATGCATATAATAATAAAAATACTGATAAAATACATAATTTTGATAGAATTAACTATATTAATAGTTATAAAAAGAAATATAAAAATGGTTCATTTTTATTAGAATTACACTCACAATATAGTGAAAATGGTAATAATAAAAATTATGCAAATGATATGTGCATAATTGAGACATCTAATAATGTTGAGAAAAAATATAAGGGGCATGATAATGACACTCATAATGACACTCATAATGACACTCATAATGACACTCATAATGACACTCATAATGACACTCATAATGACACTCATAATGACACTCATAATGACACTCATAATGACACTCATAATGACACTCATAATGACACTCATAGTAACACTCATAGTGATACTCATAGTAACACTAATAGTGACACTCGTAGTGATAATTATGCTTCTAATTATAATATGAAAACATATCCCAATATAACAAATAATCATTTCGAATATATTAATGATATTTCTAATTTATATATAAATAAATATATCATAAAATTGAACGATGCTGTATTTTATAATTATAACGAAATAGAAACGAATATATTAAATAGGCAATATAGTTCTGTATACAATAAATCAAATTTTATATTATTGCAGACTTTTTCAAATATATTTAAGAAATATTCTGATTTTATTTATTTTATACAAAAGGAATTATTTTTAAAGATACAAAGAATGAAACATATTCTTTTTAAAGATAATAATTTTGAATCTTTACAAGATATGAATGTTGTATTGTCACAAACACACCACAAAAAAGATCATAATTTTTTTGATAATAATCATATGGATGGTATGGATAGAAAAAAAATATATGAACAAAATACCCATATAATAAATAAGGATGATAGAGAAATATCAAATATTCATGAGAACATTAAAGAAGAGAATAATATGAATAAAATAAAATTATCTTTGAATTTAATAAAGTCAAATATAGTAGAAAATAATGATAATAATAATGATGATATAAGGAGGATCAATATAATTACAGATGAATTAGATATTAATGACATAAATTTAAATAGTAGAACAAATAATAATAATAATATAAGTAATAAGAAGGATGTGATGATTCAAACAAATTCGAATATATATAATAATGTCGATTTACAAAATAAAATAAAAAACATATATATTCATAACAGAAAAATATGTTATTTAAATGATTATTTAAAATATGTATTAATCCATCTATCAATTACTAAAAATATATTAGAAGAACAAATTATTAGTACAAATAATAATAAATGGAATTCTTGTGGTTTTCTTTTTTTCCTTTGTTATATTTTACAATATATATTAAAACATTTTAAATGTGATTTATTTCATACTACAATTAATACTAAGGTAGTTATTCAATTATTATGTGATTATGTTTATTATATTATTTTTTGTAAGCATGATATTTTATGTTATAAATGTATGAATGGAGGAGAACTAAATATGTGTGATTCTTATAACTGTAATAATGCATGGCATACTTATTGTTTAAGTTCGAGTGAATATAACATGGATAATAAGAATGACAAATTTTGGTTATGTCCCAGCTGTTCCAATGTTGATATGTCCAAATATGTTCAGGTAAAAAACAAAAAAAAAAAAAAAAAAAAAAAAAAAAAAATATAAAAAAATAAAAATATATTAAAATACATTTTTTAAATGTCATAGTATTTTTATTTGTACCTGTATTTATATAGAAACAAACAAATATAAATATATATAAATATTATATATATATATATATATATATTATTTTATTTTTGTAGAGAGGTTGTTATAATCAAAATGAGATTATGGAAAATTATTGGAAGAGAAGAATTTATATTTATAAGATAAAATTCTTCTTATCAAGAACAAGAAAGATAAGAAAGAGATTAGATTTATTGAAATCTCACTTATCAAGAAGTGTTGGTTAATTTTTTATTTTTTATTATATATATATATATATATATATATGTTATATTAAAACATTTTTAAATTCATATGTATGGGATTATTAATTTATATTTCTAATTAAAATAAATATTATAACAAAATAAATTAAAATATATACATTTTTTTTTTTTTTTTTATTTATATCTTTGTTTTGTTTTTAAAAAAAAATATACAGTTATATTACATTTCAGATATTTCCAATATATATATAATATATATATATATATGTTTTATTTTTTAATTCATATATGTAATATTATTAATTTTGCTTTATATTTTTTTATTCATATGTGTGTCTAATACATTATTAATTACATCACAATTTATTAATAATAATTCATATATCTCATTTGTTCAGAATATTAGTAAAAAAATTTAATTTATAATTCATTCATTGTTAATAATTTGCTTTTATAACTTTTTGATTTGTTGATGTTAATATTATATATATGTATTAGAAGTAATATTATATGCATAAAAAAAAAAATATATATATATATATATATATATTTACATATATTTATTAATAGTGTCTTATTTATTTATTTATCCTTTGAAAACTTTTTTTTCTAAAATGAAAAAAAAAAAAAAAAACAAAATAAACAATTTATAAATATAATTTATTTTTAAGAAAAAAAATATACACATGAAATTAAAAAAAAAAAAAAAAAAAAAAAAAAACCCAAATGTCTCTCTTATTTTGAAGTTCATACTAACTTATATTTTTGCACTATACAAAAATTAACAAGTTATATATTTTATTATTTAAATGTATATAATACCATATTAAATATTTATATAAAAAAAAAATATCATATATATTATATATAACTTTTTAATTTTGTCTTGATTTTAAGGAGAGTATATAAGATTTTTTAATTTTTTGTATCATCAGAATTTTATTTTATTATATTATTGTAAAATAAAGCACAAAATTAATTTATGTATTATATATGCGTATATTTTATATTAGTAAAGGAATACATATATATATATATATATATAATACTATTTATTATATATAATATACATTATAATTATAATATATATATTAATTTTATTATTTTTTTTTTTTTTTAAATAAATTTAAATAAAATATATTACTTTAAAATATATGTGTGAATAATAAGATATACACCCCTCTCAGTAAAAAAAAAAAAAAAAAAAAAAAAATATATATATATATATAATTTATATATATATATATATTTAGTATTTAAAATGATGAATGTGTTAATGAGAAAATAAACAAGAAAAGAATTCTTATATATATATATATATATATATATATAAAATATCATTATTTTGTATTATGTTTTAATATAATAAGAGATACAATGAAATTATGAATTATATATACATGTATTATATTTATTCATTATACCTTTTATATGTTTTATTTTTACACATATATATATTTCATGAAATTTTTTTAAATATTAATTCGATATTATTATTAACTATAATATAAAAAATATGAGAAAAAATTAGGGTTATATATATATATATATATAATGTTTTTATGTATATATTTTTCTCCTTCATACTTTTACCTTTTAAAATATAACAGTTCTTATTATTATTAATATATTCTGTATTATAAATATAATTTACTTTTTATAAATTGATATTTACATAATATTTAATTTTATTACATAAATATTTATATGTTAAAATAGTGTATATTTATTATATATTGGGATAGTACTTTTACCAAATAAAAAAAAAAATAGAGCCACACACTATATATATATAAATATATATTACATATATATATATATATAAAATTAAAAAATATGTATGTAATTTATTCAAGACGAAAAAATATATAATACAAATATTATATGTATATATATATATATATATATATTTATATTATGAGTTAGGTTAAATTATATTATGTTCCTTATTTTTGAGATAAAAATAATTTAGACATATATATATATATATTCCTAATTTATTCTAAAAAGATATTTTTATTTATATATAATATTACATCATTACATAATGTGTTATTAAAATTATTATATTGTATTATAATAAATACCTATTTTTTTTTTTTTTTAATATATATATATATATATATACATTTCTTTTTCCTCCTTACTGATATTTCATACATATTTTGATATTAATATAACTAAAAATTAAGAGCATAAAAAATGATAGGAATACAAGAAGGAAGAGCATTTTTTAATCCTACGAGAAATCCTAACAATAGACCAGAGAATAATATTAGAATAGAAGAGAATTTACCAAGTCTTAATGAAGTATATAATTATTTTCAAGATTTTTTATCAAGATATTCTTCTAATACATTAAAAGAAGGAAATTTAAAAAGAACATTATTTGAAAATGTAAAGAATAATAATTTTACATTAGATTTAAAATTAGATGATATATATAAACAACAAACAGTTTTTGAAAATAATGAAATTAGTGCAACACCTAGGTCGGAAAGGAAAATGAAGAAACCAGAAAATTATTCAGCAATATTAGCTAGGGCATTATCTGAAAGACCCCTTACTTATTTACCTACTATTGAAAGAGTTTGTTATGAAGTTTGTGAAACTGCTAATATTTTAAACGATGAAGATGAACATTTAAATTATATACAAATCAATTTATTAAATACTTTTATTAGACCAACACCTATAAGAGGACTTTTAGCAGCTACACAAGAAAGATTTGTTGTCGTTCCTGGAATTATTGTTCAAGCTAGTAAACCACAACATAAAATGAGAAAAATTACTTTACAATGTCGTTATTGTGATCATAAAATGTCTATTGATGTGCCTTTGTGGAGAGATAAACCACAACTACCTCCATACTGCAGATATTCTTCTACTATGAAATCTTCTATGGGATTAGGTAATGCTATGGATAGTCAACTAGGATGTAATGGTGTTTTAGAACCATATGTTATACTACCGAATGAATGTACTTTTGTTGATATTCAATCTTTAAAAATGCAAGAATTACCTGAAGCTGTACCAACTGGAGATATGCCTAGACACTTACAATTGAATGTTACTAGGTATTTATGCGAAAAAATGATACCAGGAGATCGAGTTTATGTTCATGGTGTATTGACTTCTTATAACCCTAACCCTAGACCTACTAGAGCAGATGGAACTAATTTTTCTTATTTACACGTTTTAGGATTTCAAAAATATGATGATATGTCAGGAAATGATTTAAATTTTGATGTAGAAGAAAGAAATGAATTAACATTATTAGCTGCTGAACACAACATCCATGAAAAAATATTTAAATCTATTGCCCCTGAATTATATGGAATGGATGAAGTAAAAAAGGCTTGTGCATGTTTATTATTTGGTGGGACTAGAAAAAGAATTGGTGAGGAAACTAAAATTAGAGGAGATATTAATATGTTAATGTTAGGTGATCCGTCTGTTGCTAAATCACAAATATTAAAATTTGTAAATAGGTGCGCTCCTGTTTCGGTTTATACTTCTGGAAAAGGTAGTAGTGCAGCTGGATTAACAGCAGCTGTTATGAGAGATAGTCAAGGTGTCTTTTCTTTAGAAGGTGGAGCTATGGTTTTAGCAGATGGTGGAGTTGTTTGCATTGATGAATTTGATAAAATGAGAGATGATGATGTAGTCGCTATTCATGAAGCTATGGAACAACAAACAATTTCTATTTCCAAAGCAGGTATAACAACTATGTTAAATACAAGGTGTTCAGTTATTGCTGCTGCTAATCCATCATTTGGTTCTTATGATGATTCTCAAGATACTACTTATCAACACGATTTTAAGACAACCATATTATCAAGATTTGATATCATTTTCTTATTAAGAAATAAACAAGATGTAGAAAAAGATACTTTATTATGTAACCATATTGTAGCTTTACATGCATCAAAGCATAAATCACAAGAAGGAGAAATTCCATTATCGAAACTTACAAGATATATTCAATATGCTAAAAGAGAAATTGCACCTTTATTATCAAAAGAGGCAAGAGATTCATTGAGAAACTTTTACGTACAAACAAGAGCTGAATATAGAGGAGATAGAAGATCAGTAACCAAAAAGATACCTATCACTCTAAGACAATTGGAATCTTTAATTCGATTAGCAGAAAGGTAAAAATAAAAAATAAAAAATAACAAATAATATGTATATATATATGTTTTTTTTTGAGGATTTTGATAAATGTTCGTAAAACAAATAATTAGGATTACATGTGTACATATAAAATATATATATATATATATATTTATTTATTTTATTTTTCCTTTTTTCAGTTTTGCTAAGATGGAATTGTCTCAGTTTGCTACAGATAAACATGTCCAAATGTCCATTGATTTATTTTCCGCTTCAACTGCTGAAACTGCAAAGCAATGTTTGATTTTTGAAACAATGTCTCCATTAGAACAAAAAGCTGTCAAGGTATATAAAAAAAAAAAAAATACCCCCCAAAAAAAAAAGATATAAATATTTATTTCATAGGAACATATATATATATATATATATATATATCCATTGTGTATAATTTAAAAAATGTTTTAAAATGACTTATATTTTTTAATTTTATTATTAAATATATTTTTTTGTAACAATTGAAATAATGATTTTTATAATACATGCATATTTTTATTATTATTTTTTTTATATTAGCAAGCCGAAGATGCAATATTAGGTCGACTTGGAAAAGGACAAAGAGCTTCAAGAGTTAATTTATTTAGGGAACTACAATTAAGAGGTTTTGACAGATCAGCATTATCAAAGTATGTAAAAATATATATATATATATTCTCTTTTTTTTAATATCTTTTACTTTATATATACTTCATTTTTTTTTCAGAGCTTTGGCTATATTAATTAAAAAGGGTGAACTCCAAGAAAGAGGAGATCGTTCAGTCCGACGTACATAAAAGTGTTATCCCAATATTTAATTATTAAATAATATTGTAAATGTATTTTATTTTTTTCTGTTAAAGGTTTTTTTTTTCTTATCTTTTTAAGTTTTGTTCATATAATATATGAATGTACATATATATTTTATAAATTATATGTATATGTCTATATGTACTTTTATTTTATTTAATTTTTTATCAAGTTGAAACTCCATTTTTGTAAGGATATATTCGCTTGAATTTAGTGTACCATATTTTTAAATAGTTATAATAATAATAATAATACATATATATATATTTATTTAGTTATTTATAAATAAATAAATATAAGTTTTCTTTTATTTTAATATGATAAATTATATGTACTTAAATATATTATAATTTTTTTTTTTTTTTTTTCTTTCTATATAATATATATAATGTTACCTTAAAAATAACTGCACACGAATATAAATACCTTATTAAAAAAAATATATATTTTTTTTTTTCTTATAAATGTAAAAATAGAAACGAATTAAATTGGTTTATTCTATTACATTTATTTAAGCATATAAAAAGAGTCTCATTTTATTTTCATTTAAAAAAAATAGAAAGAAATTGCCATTATATGAACATTATTATATAATATAT
The DNA here is from genome assembly GCA_900097035.1 of Plasmodium blacklocki (nom. inval.). Taxonomy (NCBI): domain Eukaryota; phylum Apicomplexa; class Aconoidasida; order Haemosporida; family Plasmodiidae; genus Plasmodium; species Plasmodium blacklocki (nom. inval.). Next base: position 466,146 of record LT969561.1, read on the forward strand.
TTATTATCATTTAACATTTTTTAATGCAATTTAAATAATCATTTTATATGGATTCTATAGAATATTTTTACATATATTTTTATAATAACATATATTATTATATAAATATAATAATATAAATTAGGCTATGTACATCTTTTATACTATATAAAAAAATATAATATAAATATATAATATAGTTCAATTACATGCCATAGTATTATACATATATAAATATATAAATTAAATATTTATAAATAATACAATACACAAATATCCAAATAAAAATATTTTATTTATATAATAATATATTCTTAATTATAAATATATATATATATATATATATATATATATATATATATTTATTATTATATAATATGAGAAGTATTAAATAATGAAAAAAAAAAAGAAACAGAAAAAAAAAAAAATAAAGAACATTTTTTTATAAATAACTTTTTGCATGTTTCAACATAAATAAAAATAAATATATATATAAATATATAAATATAAAAATTAATCCGTGCGAAAATAAATATATATGTCATATATTATAATATATACTATAATATATACATATAAATTTTAATATTTTTTATTTTTGGCCCCATTGAAAAAAAAGAAAAATAAAAATTGCGTAATTAAGAAATACTTCTTTTTGTGATTTTCATTTTTAATAAGAAAATATACGTAACAATAAAATATTGCAAAAAAAAAAAAAAAAAAAAAAAAAAAATTAAAATAAATAAATAAATAAAATATAAATTTAAGGAAATTATATAATAAAATAAATTTACATTAAAATTAAAAAAAAGAAAAAAACATTAAAATTATATTATAATTAAAAAACAAAAATTATTATATATATAATATATATATAAATATTAATTTTTACGCTTTGTTAAAACAAAACATTTACGTATTTTTTTTATACGAAATTCTATATATAATAGTTTTTATTTTTTAATAAAGGTTTATATTTTTCTTTTAACCTTTGAATTCCAAATTTATATATTAAAATTATATATTCTTATTTAAATCAAAATGCAAATTTTTGTCAAAACATTAACTGGTAAGGATTAAAAATATTATAAACATATATATATATATATATTAAAATTATATATTCATTTTGTATAATATATATATATATATATATATATATTTAGTTTTGTTGTTTTTTATTTATATACCCTGAATAAATATATTTTCCTTTGGGTATGTGTACTTTATTTTTATATAAATATATTTTGTTTTTTATAAAATTTGAAAGTTTATATAAGCATTAAAAAATTCCATCATGCAAAATATAAATATATATATATATATATGTATATATATATATATATATATATATAATATATGCCTTATTAACTGTTTATTGTGGAAGTTCATATGTATATTATTGTTTTCGTATGAATGACTATATATATATATATATATATATCTTTGCTTGTGAACCTATTTACCATATATATTTATATATTTTTCCATTTTTTAAATAATCATTTATAATTATATATAATTTTATTTCTTTTTCTTTTTTTTCTTAAGGAAAAACTATAACCCTTGACGTCGAGCCATCTGACACCATTGAGAATGTTAAGGCAAAAATTCAAGATAAAGAAGGAATTCCACCTGACCAACAAAGATTAATATTTGCAGGAAAACAATTAGAAGATGGAAGAACTTTATCAGATTATAATATTCAAAAGGAATCTACATTACACTTAGTGTTAAGATTAAGAGGTGGTATGCAAATTTTTGTCAAGACATTAACAGGAAAAACCATTACTCTTGATGTTGAACCATCTGACACCATTGAGAATGTTAAGGCAAAAATTCAAGATAAAGAAGGAATTCCACCTGACCAACAAAGATTAATATTTGCAGGAAAACAATTAGAAGATGGAAGAACTTTATCAGATTACAACATTCAAAAAGAATCCACTCTACACTTAGTGTTAAGATTAAGAGGTGGTATGCAAATTTTTGTCAAAACATTAACAGGAAAAACCATTACTCTCGATGTTGAACCATCTGACACCATTGAGAATGTTAAAGCAAAAATTCAAGATAAAGAAGGAATTCCACCTGACCAACAAAGATTAATATTTGCTGGAAAACAATTAGAGGATGGAAGAACATTATCAGATTATAACATTCAAAAGGAATCTACATTACACTTAGTGTTAAGATTAAGAGGTGGTATGCAAATTTTTGTCAAGACATTAACAGGAAAAACCATTACTCTCGATGTTGAACCATCTGACACCATTGAGAATGTTAAGGCAAAAATTCAAGATAAAGAAGGAATTCCACCTGACCAACAAAGATTAATATTTGCTGGAAAACAATTAGAAGATGGAAGAACTTTATCAGATTACAATATTCAAAAAGAATCCACTCTACACTTAGTGTTAAGATTAAGAGGTGGTTTTTAAATATTTATTTATTTTTTTTTTTTCTCCTTGCCTTTTTTTTCTTTATCTTGTTTTTTTTTTTTTTTTTTAAGTCTATCTTAATATAGTATGTATATACTCTATTATGTAATTTAATTAAGTTTTTTTATTAAAAAATTTATTAGTTTGTGTTGTGCGCACACATACTGTTATGAATTAAAATTTTTTTTTTTTTTTTTTTTTAAAACTTGGCCCCATCATTTCGCATGTGCTATAATAATAATAATAATGATATATAGTTTTTCCTATTAAAATATTTACAGTATAAATCTATTGTGATATATTATTATTTATTTATTATTAAAAAACATTATTGATAATCCTCCTATGTGCTTTTCTATTTTATTATTTTTTTAATATATATATGAATGAATGAATAAATAAATAAATATATATATATATATATATATATATTATAATTGTTAGGGATCATAAATATAAATTTCAAATTATAAATATTTCATATAATTCAGAATATTTTCAATTTATAATGTTTATACAGATTGTCTAGAAAATATGTTAATATATTATTATGGATATAATTTTTTTATAGAAAATAAAATACTTAATAGAATACTATTACAATATGTTCTATAAAAATATTCTAACATTTTTTGCTTTTAATTTATTCATATAGAAAAGCTTTCTTTAAAGTAAAAAAGTATTATATATTTTTTTTAAACATATAAATAAGTTGCTTAAATATAAATGAATATATTTAGCATTTACTTTAAATTTTTATTATTATTTTTATTTAATGACAACCATGATAAGTATGTAAATAATTGTTGAAACTTTCGGATATATTAAAATATTATACTAGTAGGAATAATTTTTTAAATAAATTTGATAAAAACAGTATAATATTAAAACAAAGTCACTTTCCAAAAAAAAAAAAAAATAATAAACAAATAAATAAATAATACAATCTTAAAGTAAGAAAAAAAAAAATACATATAAATAAATAACAATATAAATAGATATATATAAAAATAAAAAATGTAAATATATATATAAATAAATAAATAAATAAATAAATATATATATATATATATATATATATATATATATATATATATAAACACTAAATAGTATATATTTTGATGTCTAATTAAGATAATATCTAGGTAGAAAATACTTATGATCCAAAATTTTCTTTTACATTTTCTTTGTACTTCAATATGTACAAATATATACAACGCAAAACAAAAAAAAAAAAAAAAAAATGAGATGAAAAAATTATGAAAAAAAATTAAATAGAAATGATATGTATTATAAATAGTTATATATATGAAGGCTTAAAAATATAATCTTTAAATATATATAAAAAAAAAAAAAAAAAAAAAAAAAAAAAGATAAGACAAATATATCTTATTTATAAATATTATTAAAAATAAACACTCAAAAATTCAAATAAAAAAACAAGCAAAATTTTTACCACATGTACATTTTAAACATATAAAATGTTAATATAAATTTTTATTTCTTAATAGACATATATTTTCTTCTATATATAACCTTTGGTACTATTTCATCTAAGACTAAATTTAAAAGAGCCCAAAATATGGCTAATAAATATTGCCACCATAACAAACATGTTGTATTCAAAATTGAAGTAATACCAGGTATACATGTTGAAAGAAATGTTAAAGTTGCTGATATACTACATGCTAAATGCATCCACATGTTTCTATTAAATACTTTATAAAAAGGTTCCCAACTTCTTACTGTATAAGCTCTAAGCATTTCACACCAAACAGCTGAGATAAATGCCATTGTTCTACCACGTTTTGAACCTTTTGCAGTGACATCTTCAAAACCTCTTCTTAATATTCCATGAAGCTGATCATCGTATCCATCAGACGTTTTATTATGCTTCGGCTTACACCAACCATTTTCATCATGTATTAAATCACCACAACCATCTTGCATCATGTATCTTAACTCTGGGTGCACATTCTCAGATAATGGATCAATGTTTTCTACTTTTCCTTTAGCTGCTCCCCAAAAGTTAACCGCTTCATTCTTTTGTGGATCCCAAAAACTAACATTTGTTACCCATCCAACATACTCCGTAGATATCCTATATTCATAACTGCTACAGAAATATTTATACTCATGGGAAATATTTGAATCATTTACATCTACCAAATTAACAGTTTTACACAAATTGTGAATACCATTCAAGTTATAAAAACCAGTACATATATACAATGAAAAAGCCAAAGATAACAAGACACATAATGCTTCAAAAATGGTATGTGGTAAAATTCCATAAAACCACCAACGTTTAGTCATAATTGGTTGCTTTTTAGGTCTAGGTGGAGTTTTCATATTATCATCATTTGGTGGTTCTCTTGATAAGGCAACAGCTGGACATCCATCTGTCATTAAATTCAAAAATAATATTTGTAGCGCTTCTAATGGAAAAGGCATTTGTGCAACAATAGCAACAGATAAGTAAATTATTTCACCTATATTTGTTCCAAGCAAGAAACATACAAATTTTTGAATATTTGAGAAAATAGTTCTTCCTACATCTATTGCACTAACAACTGTACAAAAGTTGTCATCAATTAAAATCATTTCAGATGCTCCTTTAGCTACTTCGGTTCCATTAATACCCATAGCAACACCAATATCTGCAGCTTTTAATGCAGGTGCATCATTTACTCCATCTCCTGTCATAGCAACTAAATATCCTTTTCTCTTTAAAGATTGAACAATTGTTATTTTATCTTCTGGCTGTGCTCTCGAATATATTAAAATTTTATCAGTAAATTCATCTAATTGATCATTTGATAAAACTGGTTCATTTGGATTTTTATTAATATGTAATTCTGAACATTCAATAGCTAAAGAATTAATGTCTTCTACTTGTTCTGATTTCTCATCTATTAAACCTATTAACTTTCCAATAGCAACCGCAGTGGGTTTTTGATCCCCTGTAATCATAATAACTTTTACTTGTGCTTCTCTACATGTTTGTATAGCTTCCTTTACTCCAGGTCTTGGGGGATCAAATGATGCAACATAACCGATAGGTATAAAACCACCATATTCATCATAATTAACATATTTTAATCTTTCATCTGCATCTTCTAATTTTTTCAATTCTTCAATATTTTCATCAGTCAATGGCTTAATACATATAGATAAAACTCTTAAAGCTTTTTGTGATAATTCCAAATTTTTTTTTATTAATACATTTCTTTCTTCTTGTGTTATAGTACTATTCCATGAAACTTGTACTCTTTTCATAGATGTTTCTTCTAATAAATGAGTACTTCTATCAAGTAATCTATCAGGCGCACCTTTAATCAAAGCAACATGTGTATATACTTTACCAGGTTTATCTAAATACACATTCTCAAAAACATTTACTGTTTTTAATTTATAAAAAGTAATTTTCATTTTTCTTGATGAATTAAATGTAACTTCTAAATCATCTAATCTTTTAAAATTATCCAAATATGATTTGTGATTTGGATTATTAATAAAAGTATATCCTACTTTAGCAGCAGCAACAACAATTGGTCCTTCACTCATATTACCATGTATTCCCCATTTTAATGTTTTCGGATCTCTTGATAATGTAGTATCATATGAATTTAAATAAGCAGCAAACATTAATGACCTCGTTTTGTCTACAATAACAGATTTGTTGGAAGGATTTCCATAATTATACAAAACTTTATCAAATGATGTATTTTGATTCTTTGCAATAACAATCTCTTTCTTTTTTTCGTTAGTCAATTCATTAGAATCAAATAAACCACCACTTGGTTCAAAACCTTTTGTTGGATAAAAATCAAATGTTTTAGTTAATTTGTTATTTTCATCACTTAAAGAAGAATTTCTACAAATGGTAACTGCATTAATTGCTGTCATTTTTCCTTCAGTTAATGTACCAGTTTTATCAGAACATATGACAGAACAACATCCTAAAGTTTCAACAGCTGGTAGTTTTCTTACATTTGCATTTTTTTTAACCATATCTTTAGCTCCTGCAGATAAAGTGATAGTTACAACCATAGGTAAACCTTCTGGAATGGAAGATACAGCAAAACCTACACCAATAATAATAATAACAAAAGTTGGATCTTTATCTGCATGTGCTGGATCTCTATATTTAATAATAACAGCTAAACTGATAATAACAACTAATACAATAATAGCTATTAAACCAATTAAACCACCTAATTTATTTAATGCTACTTGTAGAGGTGTTAGTTTACTTCCTTTACTGCTTTTTTTTAATTGTGATGCAATTTTTCCTACTTGTGTATCTAAACCGGTGGATATAACAATACCTTTACCGGAACCGCTAGTTACAGATGTGGTAGCAAAACATAAATTTGTTGCAAAAGGTGTAGACAAATTATCAGCTACGATGGTTTTTTTAATATCTTCTGATTCTCCTGTTAATAAACTTTCATTGGTTTTCAGTTCAATAACATCAAATAATCTCAAATCAGCTGAAATGGAATCACCAGTATTGATAAGAACAACATCACCAACAACAACTTCTCTAGATGGTATAACTACCTTCTGACCATTTCTTAACACAGTACACTGTGGTGAAGCCATTTCTGCTAATTTGGCTATAGCATCACCTGATGATTTTTCCATATAGGTCGCTAAGCAAGCATTCAGTGTAACAATACTTATAATGGCGACTCCTTCAACAATTTCATTTAAAGCAAGGCTAGCTACAGCTGCAATTAACAATAAGAAAACAACAGGACTACAATATTGTGATAAAAATATTAACCATACAGGTACTACTTCATCTTTTTCAATAAAGTTTTCTCCATATTTGTCTCTATTTATTTTTACTTGTTCAGAATTTAAACCGGTATTTATACTTTCTAAACCAAATTCTTTACATAAATTTTCAATACTTTCAGATGCATAATAATTATATCCTATAGATTTAGGTGATTCTTCTACTTTTACAATAGAACTATTGTCATCATTCTTTTCTCCATTTATATTGTTTAATCCTTCTTCAGTTTTATTCATAAATTTGGAATTTTCATTATCTCCCTTTTCTACATTATTGGAATTATTTAAAACTTCATTTTTATTAGTATTCATATTTTTATTTTTTTTCATGTCGTTTTGATCCATCTTTGAATTTTTATTTAATTCATCATTTTTTGATGAATTTATTAAATCTTCTTTGCTTACAGATGCGTTTATATCATTGCTGTCTTTTTTATTATTAATATCTTGTCCACCCTGTTTATTATTATTTTGAGAACTCATAACTTTTGATTAATAAAATAAAATGTATATATTATTATGTATATATATATATATATGTATAATATACGTAGCAACTTTTCTGTTTAGTTTGAAAATTATGATTCCATTTAATTATTACAAAATATTTTATTGTATTAATCAAGATATAACTATAGTTATATATATATATATATATATATATATATATATATATATATATATTATATATACATATATATAATTATGTTCACAATATTCATGTATGCATATATATGCATAATAATTTCGAAGTTGAAATTTTTAAAGATACAACTTTTCTATTGATTTTTCTTATATATGAATTTATGTATTATGTCCACTACAAAATATTAAAGTTTAAAACATAATTAAATTATATAAATATTTATAACTACTTTTTTTCTTTCTTTTCAATATATATATATATATTTATTATAAAGTTTATATAATATATATTAAAAAAAAAAAAACTATATATTATAATGTTACCAAAAAATTGCATCCTTTTTCATTTCTTTTCAAAAATTTTAAATGAAAAATTTTTTATTATAAATGTGTTAACAAAAATTATTAAATATTATAAATAAATATAAATGAATGTATATATATAAAATAAATTTGTTTTTTTTTTTTTTTTTTATAAGGGAAAAAAAGGAGAACATACGAAAATTACAATAATTGTAATAGAAACAAAAATTGGATGGGGAAAAAAAATTATAAAAAAAAATTAATTAATATATATATATATATATATATATAATATTAATCAACAAAATGAAGTTGAAATCGAAATAAAAAAAAAAAAAATTTATTTAAAAATGTTATAATAAAAAAATATATAAATATATATATATATATATAATAATAATAATAAATTTAAATTATATTAAAAATAATAATAATATATAAATTATCAAATAAATAAATTAATCTTTTTCTTTATTTTTTTCAAATATAGAAACTTAATAATGATCAAAAGTTTATAATTTTTTTTTTCTTTTTTAAATTAAATATATAATCGACGGGATATAATAATATAATTTCTTTATTATAAAATATAAAAATTTTATATATTTTTTCCAAAAAAAAAAAAAAAAAAAAAAAAAAGAAAAAAAAAAAAAAATTATTTTTTATAATAAGTAATATATATTACTTTTTTTTCTTTTTTTTTTCTTTAAATATATATAACATATTTAAATAGAAGTATTCCTCTTATAATGTGTAAAAATAATATATAATTAAAATATATATTATTCATTAATTCAAAATAATATTATAAACATCCTAGAATAGCATATATTATTTATATAATAATCTTATTTAATATTCCAAAATAGTTTGTTTTTTTTTCTGCATTTTATAAAAATTATGAATTTTTTTTTTTTCTTTTTCCTCTCTTTATGTATATTATATTATATGAATAGCAAAAAAAAAAAAAAAAAAAAAAATATATTATATATATTATTTAAAAAATTAATATGTAGAAAAAAAAAAAAAAATAATATAATATAATAAAAAAAAAAAAAAAATATATATATATTATATTATTTATAATATATATATATATATATATATATATATATTTATTTTAAATTATAATAAGTAATATAAATATTATACCATATAAAAGAATATTTTGAAAGAGTATATTTGCATAATATTAAAAATTATAAAAATTCTTATATTTCATAATAATATTTAAAAAATATACAGAAATTTAAAAAATAATTAAATATTTAACGTTAAACATTTTTGTATGGGTATATAAATAAGCCTTTGTGTCTAGGTTTGATTTTTTTTATAAACAATATTTGTAAAGGGTAATTAGTATTATAAATGTATATATATATATATATATATATATGTATGTATGTTAAATAATTGTATATTTCTAAGAATAAAAGTTATATTTCTCTATTTAATACAATAATTTGACCTATATATGTAGACTGATATGTGGGTTTATATGTATAATCTTATTTACATAAGTGAAATCTCTTCATTTTTGTAGTAACTTAATTATAATTTTTTCTAAATCTAATGGGTTTGTTTTGGGTGAAAAGTAATTTACAACCTCTCCATTTTTATCGACTAGAAATTTTCCAAAATTCCATCCGATACTTTTTAACGTTCCATTTTCATCATGCATCTGAAAAAAAATGAAATATATGAAATAATTCATTTAAAAAAAAAAAATAATTTTTTTACAATCATTATATATGAATAATAAAAATCATATGCCACTATATATATATATAATATATATATTCATTTAATTAAATTTTTTTTTTTTTTTTTTTTTTTTTCTTTTTACTAACCGAATCACAATTTTTTTTTAAGTATTTAAAGAGTGGGTGTGTATTATCCCCATTTACTTCAATGGGAGCAAACATATTATATTTTATTTTGTTCTTTTCATTAAATGTACAAATATCCTTTGTGTTGTCAAATTCTTGATTTAAGAATTGACTTGTAGGGAAAGCTAAAATCTAAAACATGTGAATAATAAAAAAATAATTATATATATATATATATATTATTAATCTTACAAAATTTTTTCTTTTCTTTTATTTTTTATTATGTGTACCTCCAATCCTCTTGAGTTATATTTTTCATGTAATTTATTAAATTGTTCTACATGATTTTTTGTTAATCCACATTTTGAAGCAGAATTAAAAATAATCAAAACTTTGTTTTTAAATTTAGACATTGATACATTTGATCCTGATAAATCTTTTACCTCATAATCATAAATAGATGATAATAATTCCTTTTCTGATACTTTGATTTTTTGAAAATAACTAAACATATTATATTTCTTTCCAAAATTGTAACATATAAAAGATATAGGTAAAATGAATTTAATAAACATTGAGAAGAACATATTTTTTATATTTATTTATTTAAAGCAGTTTTTCTTTTTGTATAAATAAAAGGTTGTAATCAAAAAATAAGTACATAATTTGTTTATACTTATTACAAATAATTATAATATATATATATATTATTATATATATTATATAATTTAAAAGTGGAATATTTTAGTACACTATAATTTTCTTTTATATAATATAAATATTTGAAATCTTAATATATATATATATATATATATATATATTATTAAATTTCAAAAATATTAATTAAAAAGAAAAATATATATATTATATATATATTATATATGCATATATTTTTTTTTTTTCGTTAATAAGAATAAAAAATAATAAGTCCATAAATATTATAAAATTATACGTAGTAAAAATAAAATATGATATATATGAACATAATATATTTTTTATAAGAACAAAAAATAATTCAGTAAGTCAATAATTACAAAAAAATAATATATAAAAAAAAAAAAAAAAAAAAAAAAAAAAAAAAAAAAATATATATATATATATATATATATATATATAATTATAATAAAATAAATTACATAAATAAATATATTTATAACATGTAAAATAAAGGAAATGCCCTTATATATAACCTCTTGAATACATTTCAGATTTTCTTTTTTGGCTTTTTAAAAATATATATTATTCTTATATAACACAATATATATATATATATATATATTTTAATTTTTTTTTTCTCTCTAAAATTATTTAAATACTATCTCTTGATGTAATTTATATAAATCTTAACATTTTCAATATAAAAACTGGGAATTTTCATAATTCCATATAGTAAATATTAAAAAATAAAATAATAAGAAACTATTATAAGGGAAGAAAAATATATTTTGTGATCTCCTGATTATTTTAAACATATATATATATATATATATATATATATATATATATATACTTTTTTATGTACACAAATGATATTCCATATATATATTTATATTTAACAATTATATCTAATATTATTTATATATATAATATAATTACACACATATATACACAAATGTATATATAACATGATATATTATATAAGAAGAGTCGCTATTAACTTTTTGTTTTTGTATATATTGAATTTGTGTTTGCTGCATTATTTGAAAGAATGTAATACATCAAACTATTCGAGAATTTTAAAAGAACAAAATGGAAAGAAGTATATTTATTATAACCTTCCCAAAAAAAAGAATCATGGTATTATAAAGGGTGGGTCTAAACATAACGATCATTTATTTATTAATAATTGGAAGAAGAAGAGAAACGTAAAATATAAACTCAACAAATATAAACCATGTTCAATATTTTCCTTCTTCAAAAAGAAGGATAAAAATGATAAAAATGATAAGAACTCTCAACACCATATAAATGTTAATAGTAATCTTGAAAATAAAGAAAAAGGTGAAATGGATAAAGATAAAGATAAAGATAACGAAGAAAAAGAAAAAGAAAAAGAAAAGATAATAATTCTTAAAGACAATACAAAGTTGGACGAAAAAAAAAAAAAAGAATTACAAAAGGAGCAAAGGATGACTAAGTTAACTAACGTATTAAAAGAAGAGAAAAAATATATAAAAAAGGAAAACAACAAAAATAACAAAAGTAACAACAACAATAATAGTAATAGTAATAATAATAATAATAATATGGATGATATATTAAAAAAAAATAAACAAACCCAATTAATTAAAAAAGATGATCTTAATATTAATGATGATGTAAAAAAAAAAAAAATTCAGCTAAGTATAAACAATATTGATACAAATTCTAGAGACATTCTTAAAAATGAGAACAAATATAAAAAACATTTAGAAAATGTAAAAGATAAATTTATTATTTCACTGAATCAAATTTTTTGTTCATATATGAATAGTTTAGATAAAAAAGAAAATTTTAAATATTTTTTTGAAAAAATACTTCAAAATGTTGAAAAAAATTTCCATACTTATACTTTTATTACAGATATAGAACAAATGAATAATCAACAAATAAAAAAAACATATATGATAAATAATATAAATTGTTTTAATGAAATTATGAATATAATTCAAGAGAATTTATATAACATACTAGTTTTTAAAATACAATTTTTAAAAGTTAAAGCTATTAATGATATAAAAGAAATTATAGCAAATAAAAAAAACACGAATGATTATATTTCATATTCAAATAACATTAATAAAATTGTACAAATTTATGAAGAACAATTAACAAAATTATGTCCATTAAATTATATATTTACATTATATAATAATTTTATGGAAAATAATAATTACCTATTAAATTTTTCATATCAATTACCTCTTTATAAATATAAAAGTATTATAGATACAAATATAGAATATTTACGAACATTTTCAAATGATATAACAAAAAATAAAAAAAAAAACTTATACAATGAAATTGAAAAAAATAAAAATTATCAAAGCATATTGCAAATAATTGATAATCAACAAAAACAAATCGAAATCTTACAAGAACAATTAGAAACATCTATTGATGGAATTAATGGAAAATATTCACCATTCAATTGTGCAGTAGCCTATAGAATACCTGATACTAATTTAAATATATCAACTCAATATGTTAAAGGCAAATTTAATGTAAAGGTAAATTGTATCCCAGATGATTCATTGCATCTGTTGGGTTCTTATGGTTTTGTTAAAGGTCTACCATTTGGTAACTTAGGTCTATCATTATCTTTAAATTTTTAGAAATATTTATTATATATAATTACATATGATAAATAAATAAATAAAAATATATATATATATATATATATATATATATATGTGTAAATATATTTTTTAATTTTGTTTGCATTTTATATTTTTCTTTTTTCTTTTTTTGTGTGTTATGAATATATATATTTTCATAAATTTAAAAAAATAAATAAAATAATAATAAAAATAAAATAATAATAAAAATAAAATAATAATATTAATTTGAATAAAAATATTTCAATTCAATACATATTTTGTAATGTAAATTCTTATAATTTTTTATATATATGATAAGGTATTATATCTTCATATTGAATATATTCTTACTAAACAAATTTATTCTCTTTTATTTTATTATCTTACATTCAAAGATATATATAATACAAAAAAATAATAAAATAATAATAAAAAAATAAAATAAACATTGCAACGATTATATGCTAATTCATATAACTACTAAAATTATTTTATTCCATAAAAGGATATATAATTATTATTTTTTTTTTTTTTTTGTTATATTATTTATAATTACATTCATGTATTGAGAAGTATTCTATATATATTTTTTTCTCTTTTTTTATTATATTATATTATATTATTTTATTTTTTTTAAATTAAAAGAAATTTACCCATATAATTATAAAATATATTAATATACAACTAATAAAAAAATTATTTTTATATAGATATTGTTAATTTGGGTTTTTAAAACTATTAAATGAAGAAATATATGTTTATATCAATTCATCACATAATCATTACCTTTTTCTTTATTCTTAATATATATTGTTATATTAATATATAAAAATAATACAATGCATTTTTTATATGTCCATATCATTGTTCCTCAAATGCTTATAAAATAGTAACCTCTATTGTCACATAATTGAACGTCTATTGATACTATGATAAATAAATTATAATAACTTTATATAATATTTTAAAGATATCTAAATTAAATCCTAGTACAAATCATTGTAAAATAACATATAAAAAGAAAAATAATTTCTTTCACTAATTATAATATATATATATATATTTATTTATTTATTTCACTTCTTGCTATTTTCTCAATTTATTATTAGAAATATTAGGAATACAAAATAAATGAGGAAAAAATAAAACACATAAAAGCATTAACCATTAAATAAAATATTTAGTTTACATCAAAAATACACAACCATGAAAATAAATAATAAAATTGTTTTTATTAATATTATAACGTTTCTATATTCAATTCTGTTTTTTATTTAATTTTCTTTTTTTCTTTTATATATATATTACTTTGTGTATTAATATATATTTTAACTTATATTTTATTTAAAATTTGATTTATTATATTTTACATCATATATTATATTATATCTTAATTAATACTTTACATATTTTATATTAATTTATATATAGTTTCATATATTATTTAATATACTAATTTATGCGTTAATTCATAATTAATATATTATATGCCACAAATATATACCCCTCGAGTATTAAATTAATAGAAACTTATATTCTATAAATATATTTTAATACATATATATATATATAGATATTAGTTTTTTTTTCATAATAGAATTTCATAAAAAAAAAAAAAATAATAATAATAATAATTATATTTTTCTTATTTATTATTAAATTATCTAGTACATGTACTACATATATATTTTTTTTTGGATAGATACGAGACAAATATATATATTTTTACATTTTTAAATAAGTATATATATATATATATATATATATATATATATATATTTATATTATTATTTTTTTTTTTAATTTCACAAGTATATTTATAACAAATGTATTTCTTAATACATATGTTTTTTTTCTATACCCATTTTTGTATGGTATATATGTTTGTTTATATTTTATATTGTGTTTTTTGATTTTAGTATTCGTATTTTTAATATATATAAATAAATATTCCATACGTATTCTTATAAATAGGTTCGATCTATTGATTATTCTAGATTCAATTATTTACTTTATTTTATTTTTTGAATACGATAAAAAAAAAAACAAAAAAAACAAAGAGATTAAATCTTAATAGTAGTTGTAATACTAAAATAATGTAACTATAAATATTAATCGTAGTATTAATAACAAACGTAATAACAATAATAATGACAATAATATAAATAATAAAGTATTCATTTTTTTTTTTTCTTTTAATTTGTTTTAGTAATTTATATGTTTAACACAAATATCATAACGTACTGTTGTCATTATAATTAATATATATATAACACTGTACATACATAAATATAATAAACCCACAATATTGCAAATATAATATATCATAATATATAACACAATATAATAATGTTATATACAATAGAAGTATAATATAACATAATATATATATAATTTTATACACAAACACAAATATAAATAAAACCACAAACAAACCATATACCCACACATAAATGAACCACATATATTTCCCGCAAAAATGGCGAACAAAAACAAATATTTAAAACACAAATTTTTAATATATTTCAAATGTTGGCGCTAAGTGTTGGTATGGGTGTATATATATATATGTATGACACTATATATATGTATGTGGATAGATATGTAAATGTATAAATATATAAATGTGGTAATCATTAATTCATAAAAATTATATTGAGTTTATTTAGTTAGAGCCACAAATAAATTATATAGACAAAAACATATATATAAACATACAATGATAATTATGAATGCATATATGTATCGAAAATGGCGAAACCTGGTGGTTTGTCTGTACATGAAATTGCAGAACAAATACAAAAGAAGGCAAAAGATGAAGCAGAAGGTCGTAATAATGGTGGTTTTGATAAATTGAAAGCTAATGCAAGAGATGGAATATATACCAATAGTGGTCAAGGAAAAAAACTGAATGAAAATTATTGCAACATTAGCAAAAAATATTCCAATGCTAACAGTTCATCGAACGATCCATGTAAAAAGAAAAATGGTGATAGATTTAAAATAGGAACAACGTGGGATAAGGATGATCAAAACATAAAAGATGGACACAGTGGTGTCCTTCTACCCCCACGACGTCGTCATATGTGTACGACGAATTTAGAAAATTTAGATGTTCATAGTATTGGACTAACAAGTAATAAAACTAGCCACTCATTATTGGGAGATATTCTTCTAGCAGCGAATAAAGAAGCGCAAAATATCACAAAAAACTATCCTGGTGCCACGAAACCAATGAATCATCCAGATGTGTGCCGAGCTGTGCGTCGAAGTTTTGCTGATCTAGCAGATGTTATACGGGGTACAGATATATGGAGTAAACAACATGATCAGGGGTTGTTGCAAGGTCATTTAGAAAAAATATTTAAGAACATCAAAGATAAACTTTTTAGTGGAAACAATGAATATAATAATGATGGTATCAAATATTATAAATTGAGGGAAGATTGGTGGGCAGCAAATCGTGAAGATGTTTGGAAAGCCATGAAATGTCCTATAGCAAATTATATGGCTTTTTCTATTTTCGAACCACCAACTGTTAGCGGTGGAAGCATTTCATATAAGACAGAAGGATATTGCGGTCTCGGCCCTGATGGTGTGCCTGTGGACGACTATATCCCGCAACGGTTGAGATGGATGACCGAGTGGGCAGAAAAATTCTGCAAAAAACTATATGAGGGTTATAAGGAGGTAGAAGGAAAGTGTAACGTATGTAAAACTAGTAGTGGTTCTACTAATAAGGATTGTAAAAGGGAAGGACCAAAATGTCAAGAGTGTGCAAATAAATGTACACAATATAAACAACACGTTAAAGATTTCAAAATTCAATGGAAAACACTAAAAGGACAATACACAGATTTATACAAAAAAGCAATTAGTCCTTCTCCTAGTAATAATGGCGAAATTGAGAAGAAACTTGAAGATTTTATGAAACGATTGAAACAAAACGGTGGTACCAAGTATGATAACCTTGCAGAGTATATAGCTTTATCAGGAGGAGATAAACCATGTATAGATGCTAGTCGGAGTATATTCGATGATAAGAACAAAAATAGTGATGGATATGTCTTTAGAAAGTACCCCCACACGTACGATACTGAATGTAAATGTATGGAAGAACCCTGTGATGTTGTGGATACAATACTTGATGGTAAAGATGGGACGACAACCCTAGAAGAATGTCATGCAAAAGATGAAGATAACAATTATCCTGGATGGGAGTGTAAACCTGGTACGTTAAAAAATGATAATGATGGCGCCTGTATGCCTCCAAGAAGACAAAAACTATGCATAAATAATTTAAAAGTATTGAGTAATAATTCGTCGAAAGATGATATGAGAAAAGCTTTTATTCAATGTGCTGCAATAGAAACGTTTTTTGCGTGGAATAAATACAAAAAGGATAACAGTGGTGATGGTAAGGCAGAGACGCAGTTACAAGAAGGAAAAATCCCTGAAAATTTTAAAAGAATAATGTATTATACATATGGAGATTTTAGAGATATATGTTTAGGAAATGATATAGGTAATGATGAAGATACGACAAAGATCCTGCAAAACATACAAAATATTTTGAAACAAGAACTTGGACACAAAGATGGAGGCCAACTAAATGATCGTCAAACTTGGTGGAATAGTGTTAAACAGGATGTTTGGAAAGGGATGTTATGTGGATTATCACATCATATTAAAGTTGATAATGACGAGAAGGCGGAGGAGGAGACGAGAAAGAAACTCACAGAAAATACAGACTATCAGTACAACGAGTACAAGACTCAGACGGCTACAGGAATTACTCTGCATCTTGCTACCTTTGGGGAAAACCCACAGTTTTTGAGATGGTTTACAGAATGGAGTGACGAATTTTGCAGAAAAAGAGACGAGAAAATCAAGGAATTGGGAAAAATGTGTGGTACCTATACGTGTTCTACATATAATGGTAAGAAAGATGCATGTAAAGAACAATGTCAGTCATATAAACAATTTATTGGAGATTGGAAAGAGCATTATAATAGTCAAAGCCAAAGATACACTCAGGTTAAAAATAAACCTCCATATAAGGAGGAAATAGATGATACAATGGATGCTAGAGAATATTTAAAGGATCAATTGGAAACACTTGGTGTAAATGATGGTAGCAATTGCATGAAAGAAGAGTCTACAAAACCACCAAAACCTAAGTCACCTGATAGTATGCCAAAATCCTTAGAGGATTATCCAACTCAAGATTATGAAACTAGGTGCAAATGTGCTGAACAACCTGAAGTTCCACGACCACAAGCGGCCAAACCCGCAGCCACGAAACCAGCAACCACAAAACCAGCGGAACCATGCGAGATAGTGAATACAAAATTTAGTGGCCAAAGTGGAAAACAACAAATAGATAGTTGTAGTCCAAAAGATTACGATCAATGGGAATGCACAAAGGAAACGTTAGTATCGGGAAAAGGTGAATGCATGCCTCCAAGAAGACAATTGTTATGCATATATAATTTAACAAAATTGGACAACAGTGCATCGAAAGATAAATTAAAAGAAGCATTAATCAAATGTGTTGCAATAGAAATGTTTTTTTCTTGGTATGAATACAAAAAGCATGCCACTAATGGTGTAGACTCACAGTTACAAGAAGGAGAGATCCCCGAAAATTTTAAACGAATCATGTTCTATACGTATAGTGATTATAGAGATATATGTTTGGGGAACGATTTAGGTAAAGATGATGCTAAAGGTATATCAGATAAGGTTAACAGTATTTTAAAACGCGAATCACCTGAAATTTGGTGGAATACTATTAAAACTGATGTGTGGAAAGCTATGTTATGTGGATTATCACATGCCAGTGGCAGTGGAGAGGTGACGTCGCTGCAAAAGAAACTTACTACCAACAACGATTACACCAACGTAAATATACCTGCACCTAGGGGTAGCACCAACACAAAATTAACCGATTTTTTCGAGACACCACAATTTTTACGATGGATGACGGAATGGAGTGAAGATTTCTGTAAAGACCAAAAGAAACACTATATGGATTTGCAGACAACGTGTGAGAATTGTAATGGTAAAACATGTAAGGAAAAGGATGATTGCGAAATGTGCAAAGGGGACTGCGATAACTATAAAGATCTTGTTCAAGCTTGGAAAAATGAATGGGATATACAATCAGAAAAATACACCGAATATATGACTAAAATATCTACGATTGATAGTATATCTGCCAATAACGAAAAAAATATCGTTACTTACTTGTCAAAATTAACTGAAAATGGTGGAGATGCCAAGTATAGTACCGCCGGGGGATACGTGAAACAAAAAGCAAATATTAAGGATTGTAAGGATAGTCAACAGGATAATTTCGAAAAAAATAGTGGTGACGACAAATATGCGTTTGAGAAGTACCCAAAAGATTATAAGGAGAAGTGTACGTGTAACGTGGCAAAACCGGGGGCCGAGGATCCACCACAGAAAGAGGATTCATCACCAAAAGAGACACCGGGATCGGAGGCCGGTCAACCAAAGGGACAGGAGGAATCATCAGGGTCTGGACCACCATCAACCGCTCAAGGCAAAAAAGACAAGGGACCGGAAGGTGGCGCCGGCGGTAGTGGCGAACAATCACCGGAGGGAACAACGGGACAATCAAAGAAAGAGGATTCATCACCAAAGGAAGAGGAACAGGAGACACAAACGTCATCATCACCAGATGGACAAGGACCTGGACCCGGACAACAACCCCCTCCTCCGCCACAACAACATCAGAGTGCTAGTGGTGATGGCAGTGGTCAAGATGGTATTAGCGGAGGAGAAGGAAAAGGTGGAAGCTACACGGGATCGTCAGGAGCTGGTGTTAATGAAGGTACAAATACTTGGTGGGATACAATAACAGACACTTTTACTAATTTTACCACATTTGCTGCATATGTTGGAATGGGAGCTGGAATTCAAGCTGGAAGAGAACTTAGAACATATCTTTTAGGTGGATCTCGAGGTAACCAACCTGGTGCTGGTGTCAAACCTAGTAGTGAGAGTGCCACTGGTTCCACGGGGGACCAAAATCCTGGAAGCCCACAACCTCCCGCTGGTGGTGAAGACCAGTCGCAACAACAACAACAACAACAACAGCAACAACAGCAACAACAACCTCAACCGCCACAGCAGCCCATCACACGTGGTGGTAGTGGTGATGTATCACGTGGAGCCCGATCACCACCACCTACAGTGTCGCCACCACAACAACAATCACTATTAGGTAACATACTCATAGGGACCACCATACCCTTAACTGTAGGTATCGCCATCACATCATTATCCTACCTGCTACTGAAGGTAACAAACACATGTGTGGTATATACATATATATATGTATATAATTTGCGTGGGTCTTATATATTTATGTATATTTGTGTTATATATATATATATATATATATATATGTATATGTGTTTTATTTATGCATATATGTTTTATATAGGTATATGTGTTTGTGAATATGTATATATGTTGTATATATGTATTTATATGGAAAAAGAAAAAACAAAAAGTAATACATAAATATATTTCTTAAAAGAAAAAAAAAAAAAAAAAGAGTGAAGCTTTAGAATATTAAAAAAAAAAAAGTGAAAATAAAAATTGTTATAACATAAAAAAAACATAATAATAATCAGTTAAAATAAAAAATGAGAAATCTTGTTAAAAAAAAAAATTAAGAAAATTTTATCAAAAAAAAAAATAAAAAAAAATTTTATTTAGAAAAAAAAAATTAAAAAAAAATTTATATATACCTATATATATATATACTCCTATAATACCAATATAACTATCAATACATATATACCAACACCTATACACAAACCCCCATATACCTATATGTATATATATTTTTTAGAAAAAACCCCAAATTGGATCTACTAGGACATTTCGTGTCATTGATGTGTCAAAAAACAAGGACAGTATACCCAGAACAAAATCTACCAATAGGTATGTGCCATATAGAAGTGATCTATATAAAGGCAAAACATACATATATGTGGAACAACCTAGCAGTGAAGATAGTGGCCACTACTACGAAGACACCTCTGATTTTACTTCTTCGTCCTCCGAAAGTGAGTATGAAGATATTAACGATATATATCCATATAAATTTCCTAAATATAAAACTTTAATTGAAGTCATATTGGAACCATCAAAGAGGGACAACACATATACCCCACATATGACACACGGTGATACATATTACACATCCATCACACATGATACTAGTGACATACCCACAAATACGTTTATATCCAACATCTTACAGAGAAAACAAAAGGATTTTTCCCCAAATTATTTAACTACGGACATACCAATAGATATACAACCTAATATTTTACACCATAGAATGGATGAAAAACCTTTCATTACACAAATCCAAGATAGAGATTTAGGTGGAGATGAACATATCACTTATGGTATAAATTGGAATGTTCCAATAAACACATTTATTACCACTAGTAACAGTGATACCACAAACCATATGTATAGTGGTAATGATCTTATCAGAGATACACTAAATGGTGACCACAATATTGATATATATAGTGAGATTCTTAAAAGGAAAGAAAAGGAACTACATAGTGGTCACCACAAGTACATATAGTTACCCCTTATGGTAGTTACCACATATACATAACGTAACACATATAGTTACACCACATGTTGTGACACAACAACATACACGTAGTTACCACTTATAGTGATACAACACATACGTGTAGTTATATCACGATATAGTGATGCTACTGTACCACTACATATATGTAGTTATTAAATCAAAATAGATACCACACATAGTTGTATCACAATATAGTGATGCCACTGTACCACTGGATCTATTTGATAAATGATTTGATAGACATGGATGTCAAACGTTGAATCACCGTCGAAGTTGTACATATGATGAATGGAAAAAATAAAATTTCTCCCATATGTCAAAGGATATTTATGATTAAAACGACCACAACGTTCATCTAATTCATGAAAAATATAATATGATGAGTACAAACAATTTATATAGTCATTCAAACGTAAAAACCCCATTTGATCATATTGAATCAATTTATAACCCTCTTAAGGATATTGCAACCCAAAATAATGGTTTTCAAACAAAGAATTTAGGGACAAATATATCTATGTATATACATTTTGATGAATATATACATATGGATAAAAATAATAAAAAAGTGGAAAAGAATATATCAAAGGACAATTATTTGGAAAACTAGTACAGTTTTTGATGATACGGAAAATAATCAATATTTCTGATAAGTATTTCTATATATGTATTCACAAAAAAAAAAAAAATAATAATAATAAACTGCATCATCCGTTCATAATAATTTGAATGATAGACACATAAATACGTCAAATATATGGGAAATATATATATATATTAATTTTATTTATGTAATTTTAATTTATTTATATTTCTTTTTTTTTTTTTTTTTTTTAATTATTATTATTTTTTTTTTCTAATTTTTTTTTTTATTCTTATATTTACTTATGTATTTTTATTTTATATATATATATATATATATATATATATAATATATATATTTATATATTTATATATTTATGTAGTTTGTATTTTTATTTTATTTATATTTATATTTATATATTTATGTAGTTGTGTATATTTATTTTATTTATATTTGTATATATTTGTGTATTTTTATTTTATTTATATTTATATATATTTATGTATTTTTATTTTTTTTATTTATATATTTATTTATGTATTCTTATTTTATTTATATGTTTATTTATAATTAAATTCTTCTTTTTTTTTTAATTTACAAAAAAAATCAAAGAACTCCATATAGTAAAAAAAAAAAGAAAAAAAAAAAAAAATTAACAAGAAAACAAATTTTATATAATAATAAAATGAAAAAAGTATAAAAAAAAAAAATAAATTACCACAAGAAAAATTAAATAAATATATAAATTTATTTTTTTTTCGCCTTCCCTAAATATATATGTATGCCAATTTAATAATAATAAAATAATATATTATATATTTATAGCACAAATATAACATAAAAAAAAAAATAAAAAATATATATATATATATATATATATATATATATATATAACCCGAAAAAATAATATACAAATAAAATATAGAATATCCATAAATACATTAATAATGCAAACATATATATAATGAACAAATAAAATATATATATATATATAACAAATAATATATATATGTAAAATGCTCAAATTAAATATATATATAAATTCCACAAATAAAAAATATATATATATATATATGTATATTTAACAAATAAAATAAACGTATATATAACCTACAAATTAGTAAAATATATATATATATATATATATATAATGCACATAAAAATAAAAAACAAACATATATATGTATATATATATATATATATATATATTTGTATTATATACTCCATATATCCTATATAGGATATTCTTCTTCCAATACTTGCTGCTTATTAATGATTTTCATTTCAATTTGTACTTTAGTAGGTACATCCACATTATTATATAATTCATAGGCGGTTTATCATCATCTACATCATAGTAGATGATATCATCATCATAAATATTATAGTAGTTGGTTTCACGATGTTTTTCCATATCATCCAATATAGTAACCATAATATAATTATTAGGTTTGTATCCATATTTTTGAATTCGTTTATAGGTTTAGGATTATCCATATGTATTTGGATAGAAACCTCAGTATTCAACACATTCACACACCTACTGTGAATGTCACGACTACTACTGTTATTTTATTTATCCCATTTTTTTTTTAATTTATCTAACAATTCCTCTTTTTTATTTTTATCCCATGGATCGCACATATTTCTATGTCTATCTATCCATTTATGGAACAGATTTAGTTGTTTCAGTATGGGATCAGTATGTGTTTGTTTGGTAAAAATATTGGAACGTGTATATTTTGATGTATAATTTGTCTCAAACATTTCGTTTTCTTTTCGTTTCAGCAATTCATCATATATATCAACATTGTGTTTATCACTTAGCGAATCACTGATTAAATCCATTATTAGAATATACATTATTATGTGTACTAATTATCATATTTTTAATATTGAAAATTTTTTATTTTTTTGAACATCCATATTAATATTATAAATAACAACGTCACCCTTATGTAAATCTCGATCATGTATAGATGTAATAAAAGATTTTTCATCCTTATTAACGTCTATAATATTAACATTAGGTTGCGTATCCTTATACATATCATCATCAGTAGCATTCTCATTAGGTAAATAAATTTTTATGTTTGGTAAATATTGAGATATAAAATGCTGTTTCAGTTGATTTCATTCTTCATCTGTAAATTTATTGGTTGGTGTTTCATCACTTTGTTTATTAAATGTATCCCTTTTTGTAGGTTCCAAAACAACTTCAATCAATGTTTTCTTTTTGAGTGAATCAAGTGAATGTATATAATTTATATCCAGTTCTTCATACTCACTCTCTGACAAAGTGATATCAGTGGCATCTTCGTAGTAGTGACCACAATTATCTGAACTTCCAGGTGTTTCTTCCATATAAATATATGTTTTTCCTTTGTATTTTGTTACTGGATAAAACAACCGTTTGGAACGCGAACCATACGGGTCGTATCGATTTGAAGATAATTTGTTAGGCATATCATACTCATTTGGGGATATATCAATAATACGAAAAATGTCAATAGGAGTATATTTGGGTTTTCTCTATGAAAAAAAATTACATACATATATAGTTATATGTGTTAGTATGTATGTATATGTATATATAGGTGCTTTATATATATATATATATATTTTTGTGTATAAAAAAAAAATATATGTATAATTTTTTTTTTCAAATTTGTATTTAGCTTTCATGGTACAAATTTTTTTTTTTTTTTTTTTCATAAATTCTTCATATATTTTTTTTTTAATAATTTTTTCATTTTTTATTTGAATAAATATTTTTTTTGTAATATTTTTAATTTTTTATTTTAAGAAGATTTTTCTTTTATATATATATATATATATATATATATATTTTAATTTCTTTCTTACTATATTTAAATATATATATATATATATATGTTATGGTTTAGATTAATTTATAAACATCTGATTATTTCTTTTTTGTTAACTTATTTTATTATATATATATATTTTTTTTTTTTGAAATATTGTATAAAAAAAAGGAAAGAATAAATGGAAAGAAAGGTGTTATTCCATTTGTCCCTATAAATATTATCTATCATATTTCTATATCAATAAACATATAAAGAATTATATATATATATTTATAAAATAAACAATATATATATATATATATATATATATATATATATATATTTCTTCATAATATTAAAACTAATACAGTATAAATATTATATTTTAGTTTTTCATATAATGTAATATATAATATATTAGGTAATATAACTTGATGTATTATATAATATAATATTATGTAGTAATAACATCGAGAACAAAAAAGTATCAAAATAAATATAATAAAAAAAATATATATACATATAAAGGAACAAAATTTTATTATTATATTAATAAAAATGATTTGATCATTTGTTTTGTTCAAAGTTTTATGTATTTCATACATTTCATGAGGTTCAAAATTTTATTGTATTTATAATATAAAAATAAAATAAAGAAATACATTATAAATATATATATATATATATATATATATATATATATATATTCAAGTATGTGCAATTAATAAAATGTTATGTACCCTATATTTATATTAATTAAAATATAAAAAACCTTTTAAAAAATAATACAAATACATATATTAATATTACTAATGTCTTTGAAACATATATTAAAATATATAATAATGAATGTATACAAATCATATAACCTTAAATAATACATATATATATATATATATATATATATATATGCAATGAACTTGTTTATATTCAAAATACTAATATTGTTATATTTTTTTTATATCATGATAAAAAAAAAAGGAACGACAAAAAACAAAAAAAAAGGTAATAAAAAAAAAGGATGATTTAATAAAACCAATTAACTATTATTATGGTTTTATTGTCTTTTTATAAATATTATTCTTGTAAAACCTATATTGGGGGATACGTATTTTGTATATAAACAAAAAAGAAAAACAAAAAAAAAAAACATATTCCTCAACTTTTAACCATATCATTATCAACATAGACATATAAAAAAATAAGCATATTTACTTATGTGCACTTATTCACATACCAAGATATACCAAACAACGTATATATATATATATATATATATATACACTTATTAGTACCCAAAGAAAACACATAAATATATATATATATATATAGTATTATATGATATATTTACAAAATAGTCTTTATATGTAGTTGTACAATTTTAACTATTTTATTATTATAATATTATATTTAAACATTTTTCAAAAATCAGATTATGTTAATATAATATAAATTAACAAAAAAAAAATATATTTTTAATAGTTTATATTTATTGTTAATATTAAATTCTTATTATTTCTATATTATGTTAGCTATTAATAATTATGTTATATTTTAATATAATGAATAATATTAAATATTATTACAGTTTGTTTTTCTTATTTTTTATTTTTACTTTTTTATTTGTTAAGATAAAAATAATATTTACTTATTACTGATTGTAAAGATATATATAATATATATATAGCACGAGGTCATAATTATATAAAACATTTGGGAACTAGGAAATGAGGATATATAGTTCATATTTTTCATTTTTTAAATAAAATTATTATTATATATGACGCATAAATATATAAATAATTAATCTATAGTATCAATGAACAAAATCCAAATTAAAATATCATTATATATATATATATATATATATATATATATATATATATATATAGATGTACTTATTTATTTATTTATAAAAAAAAAAACTTACCTTTTTAATGTTACAACATCACACCTTGTAATATAACGCAAATATTTTATATAATTTATATTTTATCTTTTCCATTTTTGTTCTTGTTTTTTTTTTTTTTTTTACTTTATAATTATTTCAAAAAGAAAAAAAAAATTACATCAATATTATGCATTTTTTTTTTTATAATTACGGATTACATATAACATAAAAATAAATTACTTTTTCTCTTTATTACTATACATAATGTTGCTATTAATTACTTAATATGTACAATAATATAAATATACTATATTTTATGTTCATTTACACTATTACTACATATGAATATATCATTAATATACCATAAATTAAAAAAATTTATATTAACATATATTACGATACATAAACAATATTACATAATCTCTAAATTATGAATATAACATAATTGTACAATTTACAACTATTCCGAAAAATATACTATATAATATTTTATCATATATATATTGTACATATAAAAACATTTTTTCTTAATGATCAATATTAATATATACTCCATACTCCTTATATGATAAAATATTATTTTTAAAATATTTAAATATATATATATATATATAAATTCATTTTAATAATATCTTATTTATATTAGAAGTAGAGAATATTCTTATATATAAAATAGTTATTAAATTATATTTATATAAAAATTTTTTATTATGATGCTTAGGCTTAATATTATATAATATTATTTAAAATATTTCTTCTTATTTCTTTTTAATTACAATTATACATTCTTATATGTTAGCATATGTATCAATAGCATATGTTGCAAACACTTATAATCAGTATTATAAAAACCTTAAACAAATATTCTTCTACATATTCTTATTTTATTTATAATAAAAAAAAAAAACTTACTATATTTTAATAGGTTCTAAAGATGTACACATATATATATATATATATATATATATATATTCATTATAATTTATAATATCATATAAAATTAAATTTTATTACAAATTATAAAAAATCTGAAATATTTTAGTACATTAGAATTTTCTTTTTCTAACAGAATAAAAATTCATCTTACAATAAAGCAATATATATTCGAATTATGGAAAGTTAATTATGGTATATTAAACAATTATCATAACAAAATAAATTAAATCTTTTTTATAAATAAAAAAAAAAAAGAAAAAGAAAAAAAAAACTTATAATATAAAATACATTATTATGTACTAGTTATTCAATTATCATTTTAATCAAAAAATATATTATAACTATAGCAATAAAAAAACACACCGCGTTTATTTTAATATATTCTTATTATCATTATATGTATGCATCTAATAATCATTATTATTATGATATATATATAATGTCTTAATGCAAAAAAAAAAATATATAATATTATAATGAATAAATAATTATATAAGCATAAAACAATATAAGAACATAAGTTACAAAAATATAACGCTTTAAAAAATTAATTATTTTATCATCATTCTATATTAAATAAAAAATTCACAATACACTGCATTATTTTTTATTATCGCTACAACACATATTTGTTCTTTTAATAAATTTATGCATTGGGCATTTCTCTTCAATTTTTTCTTTTTTTTCTTCCATAACCTAAAATTAAATAAATAATTACCATAACCAAAATTATAATTAATATTGCAACAACTTAATAAACAATTACCATGTATACGTTATAGCTTGCAGTATTTGTCACGCTTATTTCAACACATTCAACACGTGTAGCTTAAGAAGAAACATTCGTAATAACAGTTCTTGCGTTAACTGCTATATCCATAATAGTTCTATATCCTACTAAAAATTTGTAAAGAGAAAAAATACTATTATCTGCAATAGTATCTGCGTTCAATATTCTATTATATTTCATTTCAACTATATGACCAAGAATATTCATTTCTTTAAAATTTCTCAAAGTAATAACTCTTGTCAATATACAACGATCTAAAGTCGTTAGAAGGTATTTATCCATTAATTCCTAAAT
This sequence comes from Plasmodium blacklocki (nom. inval.), assembly GCA_900097035.1. NCBI lineage: Eukaryota > Apicomplexa > Aconoidasida > Haemosporida > Plasmodiidae > Plasmodium > Plasmodium blacklocki (nom. inval.). The sequence continues at coordinate 495,408 of LT969561.1, forward strand.
GGATTTAGCAATACAGGCCTCAGTAACCCTCTCAGAAGCAGCAATCAAAGCTCGAACTTTCCACACATTTATAGAAACACCAACATTCAAAACACCTAAACATTTGCGACAAATTTTTATGTTTTGTCAGCTAACGATTTTCCGGAAACACATGTACGTATATTATCGGCAGTTATATGCGTTTCTAATGCCGTTAATTTTTCAGTCAATTCCTTTTCAATTTTATCTTTTAAAATAATTTTTTTTACATCTTTATCTCATTGTTGTTTAGTTTGATTTGGTTTACATTGTATACTTGTTTCGTATTGCTGAAAAGATTATGTCGTAGGATCATCAAATTGTTGCATCAATTCATTCATTTGAGGATGGTTGTGCTAATTTTGCTGTGCATAGATCTGATTGTCCCACAAAAAGCGTGATATAGTAGTTGTTTTTTTTTTTGTGTGTTTGCTGTATTTTGTGTAGTGATGTAATGATCCTTTTTCACGTTTACCTATAAAAAAGTAGATATGTGTACTAATATTTATTATATTTAGATATGATATATGATTATGTATATATTTATAATGAATATCTATATTGTATACTTATATAAATTATAAAAGGTTACATGCATATATATATATATATATATATATATATATATATATATATATATTGTAATTATCATTAATTTATACATACATGACATTATGTCACAGATATATTTAATGGAATGTAAAATAATAGTATATTACTGTAATGAAATTTCATTTTTATTTTTATACGTATATTCTTTTATGATAAAAAATATAACTAACAAAATCACATAAAATATTTAATTTTATGTTCTTTTTTTTGTTTATAACAAATCTTTAATCTAAAATATTTTCGTAAGTTTTATATATATAACACAATTAACTTTCATTATAAAAATATATTTTCATATTGGGACCTGAATATTTATTATGTTACAAAAAAAAAAAAAAATAATAATAATAATAAATAAAATAAAATAAAATAAAAAATTAAATTAATTAATAACATAATATAATAAATTATTTTACATTTTATATATATTTTTTTAATTTTTAATAAAATTTAATTTTATACAAAACAATAAATTATAAGGGTAATTTTGCTTATTTTTTTTTTTTTTTTTTTATATATACTGGTTCATAACCAGTAAAATTCTAATTATAAAGGACAAACATCATATTTATCATTGTAAATAATATAAAAATATGTAGAATAATAGTTCTTAAAGGTGTACAACAGATATAAATTACGACTTCTTAGAACATATATGTGGAATTGATATTGCAACATGTATGTCCACAATCTAGCAATTAATTAAGTGTCAGTAAGAATCAATGTACATCATAATATGTCATATTAAACATAAAACAAATACAATATAAACTTTTACAACGGTTAAACGTAATATAATTTAATAATATAATTTCTTTTCTTTATTTTTTGTTCTAAATTTGATTTTATGATATACATTTTCCTTTAGTGTATGCAAAAATATAATAATATATATATATATATATTATACACGAGATAAAATATTATATATAATATAATATTATTCGAATGTATTGTATCTTATAGCATCATAATCTATTTATAATTCAGAGATTGTAAATAACACTTATATATATATATTATAACAAATGATAAAATAATATATATATTATGTTAGATTTTATTCATATATTAATTGTATGATTACTAGTTGTAACAATATAATTAAAATTATATATTTTAATAAATTATGCTATTATATATATTGAAAAAATTATACAAATTAATATAATATAATATAATATATTAAATAATGTAGTTTTATGTTATTTTAAATTAATAATAATATAAAAGGTAAAATAGGTGTATATTATTTCTAAAAATTGTGGTATTTCTTACAATGATAATAGTAAGTATATGTAAAAAAAAAAAAAAAAAAAAAAAAACACAACAGAGCAGAACAGATATATAAATATATATTGTAATTAATAAATTATAAATTATGAGAAACAAAATAGTGTTCGAACTTAGAAAAGATTTTTATATAACATTATATGTAATACACAATATATCATTCCATTTTGTAAAGGAATAACTCTGTTGACACATCCTGATTTTACTTTCAAATTTAGTTACAGATAGTATCGAATAATTATATATATATATATATATATATATATATATATATATATATATATATATTTTCCAATATCAGATATAAATATTATAATATATTATAAAAAAGAAGATATGCTATAACAATTATAAAGTAAAAAATAAATATCTTTTATTATATATATATATACATATTATTTTAAGTATAATTTAATTCATTTGTAATTTATGTTTATCATTATTATAATAAAGAGTAAACAAATTAATATACGAAATAATATATATTTGTGTAAGGGTTGTTTATTATGTTAAATGCTTAATATTCATACTTAATTTTATATATATTCATTAAGGTCAAAGATAAATGATTAAATATGTAAACATTACACATTATTATTATTCGGATAAACATATTCATGTCTCATTTGCCAGATTATTGTAAAATATAATCATTTTTTAATTGATTCTTTTTTTTTTTTTTTTTTCAATATATTCCGATAAATTATAATAGTTTCCTTTTTTCGTATTACTAAATGAATACGATAACTATTCTAACGAATATATAAGTATACATTTGTGTTCTCACTTGAATAATATTTTTGTATGAAAGAATATATATATATATATATGTAAAACATAAATAAAATTAATAATTTCATTAAAATACATTATATAGTAGTTTTATTAAAAATTGAAAGAATAAAATAATACAAGTAAATTATGATCACATGGGCATATATCATCATATAATATATGGTTCTACTAACAACAATAATATAAATTTCTATTTATATGAATGTTATAATGTTTATGTATTCATTATATTTTAATAAGAACCTTAGTAGTAGCAGCATAACCTATTTTAAAAATAAAAATAATATGGGATATATTAATAATTTGTTTTTCATACAAATTATATTGAACAGTCTAAATGCCAAAATACATCTATGATGACAATATAAACTTAGCATTCATATTATTTTACAAATTATTTGTCATTAAAAAGTACCTATTAAGAATACATGAATTTATTAAAAATTAAATGTATAGAAAACACAACTTTCTATACAATTGTAAATGAAACTAACAAAAGGATTTTTCAAAAATGTGCATTATTTATTTTACCTTATTTTTATTTCGCTATTTTAATATTTTATCTATGCATAAAATATATTTTGAATGTTATGCATACTTATTAATCCTACATATATATATAATATAGTAAAAGGATTAAAAATTTCATATGAATTTGTATTTTAAATAACCATGGAAGACTTATTATCAGTACTAAACATCTACTACATTTAGCATATATATATTTATCATACCAAATAAAATACATATATATATATATATATATAATTATTTGTATACCTTTATTTACATTTTTGAAAATTTGAACATATATATTTTATAAATATAAAAATAAAATATATACATCTATGAGCAAATTATATATAATATTTTTAATTATATTGTTATAATATGTATAAAAATATAAAAATATACAATAAATATTTAAATAAATGTTCATGTATTGATTAATTATTATTATATGTATTATATCAATATATATATATATATAATATTTATTAATTTATTTACTAAATTATTTGTTATTTTATTCAGTTGTTTCACATAAATACATAAAATATAACGAATATAATAACAACAAAGAATATAAAAAAATACATAAAAGACTAAGAGGGAATCAACAAAAAACAAAAAAAAAAAATTAAAAAAATTTGATACAAATATTTTTATTAATATAGGAGTAATTTTTGTTTTTTACATTTTGAATGTATTTTTTTTTTTTTATATTATATTTATTTATTTTTTGTTTTTGTTATATTAGAATACCATAAAACAAAAAAAATAAATAATAAAATAATAATAATATTGTTTTTTTTTTTTCTTACTTTTTATTAAAATATCTACAACATATACTATATATATTTTTCTTTTGGGATAGATACGAGACATATATATTTATATTTTAAAATAAATATACATATATTTATTTGTATTTTTATTATTAATTTTTTTCTTTTTAATATGATAAATATTTTTATCACATATGTATTTTAATATGACATGTATTATTATAACAATTTTTTTTTTATATATTTTTGTTTATTTGTTTCGATACATATTTTAATAATAAATATATTCTTTAATATACATATGTTTGTTTTTCCGATATGCATTTTTATAATAAATCTATTTTCTAATATATATGTTTGTTTTTTTGATACTTATTTTTATAACAAATTAATTTTTTAATTAATTTTTTTGTTTTTTAGATACGTATTTTTATAACAAATATATTCTTCAATATATTTTTTTTTTCTATGCGTACTTTTATAATAAATATATTCTTTAATATATATATGTTTATTTCTTTGTTTATTTCGATACGTATTTTTATAATAAATATATTTTATAATATATATGTTTGTTGCTTTGTTTATTTCGATACATATTTTTGTATTGTATGTATTCATTTATATATATATATATATATATATATATATATATATTCGATATATATATTTTTTAAAATAGCTTTGAACTATCCATTATCCTTGGTGTGTTCTTATTTTATTTATTTATTTAATTATTTTATTTTTTTTTTTTTTTTTTGAATACAATACAATAAAAAATAAAAAATAAATATTAAACATTAATACTATCACTAATAAAACTAATAATAATATTATTAATACTACTAATGATATTTCTTTTAGTAGTTTATATCTTTAATCTAAATAATTTTGCGTACTATTGACATTATAATAAATAAATAAATTTATATATATATAACAATACACAGTACATATATATATATATATATATATATATATATATATATATATATATAACACAATATATACATAAGATTATATATAATAAATCCTTCAAGTTAAAAAAAAAAACATAATATAATATAACATTATATATAATACACGCACAATCACAAATATAAATAAAACCACACAAAAAACCACATATATTTCCCGCAAAAATGGCGAACAAAAACAAATATTTAAAACACAAATTTTTAATATATTTCAAATGTTGGCGCTAAATGTGGAGATTTTCACATATATATATATATATATGTGTTACAGTATATATGTAAATGTATGTGTGAATGGATATTTATATGAGGAGATGTGGAAATCATTATTAATATATTTTTAGTTCATTCAAATAGACGCATCAAACAAAATATATACACAAAAAAATATACATATACATAAAATGATCATTATAAATACATATATGTATGGAAAATGGCGAAACCTGGTGGTTTGTCTGTACATCAAATTGCCGAAAAAATACGGGACGAGGTACAAACACAATGGAAAGACAATGATAGAACGGATACTTTGAAAGGAAGTATATTTGATGTAACATTTACAAATAGTGGTCAAGGAAAAAACCTCCATAGTAATATTTGCAATATTAATGAAAATTATTCCAATGCTAGTAATCCATTAAATAATCCATGTAAAAACAAAGATAAAACAAGGTTTACAATCGGAAAAGCATGGAAACAAGATAAGGAAAACGTAAAAGGTGTATACGAAGATGTTCTATTACCTCCTAGAAGAAAACATATGTGTACCACAAATTTAGAAAATTTAGTTGTTAGTAGTGTCATACGTACTAGTAAAAATAATAGTGCTAATGATTCATTACTGGGCGATATTCTTCTAGCAGCGAATAAAGAAGCGGAAAATATCACACAACATCATCCTGGTGTAACGAGCAAAGACCAACCGGCTGTATGTAGAGCTGTGCGTCGAAGTTTTGCCGATCTAGCAGATATTATACGAGGTACAGATATATGGAGTGAACAACATGATCAGAAAAATTTACAAAGGAATTTAGAAAAAATATTTAAGAACATCAAAGATAAACTTTTTAGTGGAAGCACCACATATACCCACCCTAATCATTTGAAATTGAGGGAAGATTGGTGGGCAGCAAATCGTGAAGATGTTTGGAAAGCAATGAAGTGTCATATAGCAAATTACATTGTATCACCTGAAATACAAAAAGGTCAAGGAGAAATTAGTGCAACCGTTCAAGGATACTGTGGTTTCGGCCCTGATGGTGTTCCTATGGACGACTATATCCCACAACGCTTGAGATGGATGACCGAGTGGAGTGAAAACTACTGTAAAGAACTATATGAGGACTATATGTTTGTGAAAGAGAAGTGTGGTGTATGTCAGAGGAGTACTGGTGCAAATAACCAGTGTACAAGAGGTAGTAGTAATTGTATATCATGTTCATCTAAATGTAAATTATATAAAAACCATGTTAAATCTTGGAAAACTCAATGGAAAGATCTAAAACAACAATACGAAAAACTATACCAAGATTCAATTAGTGGTACTGCTTCTAGTAGTAATGACGAAATACAAAAAAAACTTAAAGTTTTCTTCCAAAAACTACAAGAAAACGGTGCTATCAGTGGTAAAAATTATGGAAACCTTGCAGAGTATATAGCTTTATCAGGAGGAGATAAACCATGTATAGATGCACATCAGGAAAAATTCAGTGACAAGGACAAAAATAGTGATGAATATGCCTTTAGAAAGTACCCACACGACTATGATACGACATGTAAGTGTATGGACGAACCCTGCGATATCGTGGAAACAATACTGAAAGATAAGAATGGGACACAACCAATAGCATATTGTAATTCAAAAGATGAAGGTGATGATTATCCTCTATGGGAGTGTACTAATATACATTTAGTGAAGGGGGATGGTTCTTGTATGCCCCCACGAAGACAAAAATTATGTATATCTAATTTAACAGATACTAATCTAACACAACAAATAAAAACAAAAGATGATTTGAGAAAAGCCTTCATAAAATCTGCAGCAGCAGAAACGTTTTTTGCTTGGAAAAAATACATAAAAGATAAAAAAAACGAAAATACAAGTTCAGGTAGAACAAAACCCGACGAAGAAGCACAAAAACAATTAAAACAAGGACAAATTCCTGATGATTTTAAACGAATAATGTATTATACATATAGTGATTTTAGAGATATGTGTTTAGGAAAAGATATAGGTAATGATAAAGCTAAAAATATATCAAATACCGTTACGAGTATTGTAAGTGGTGGGCGACGTAGTGACCAATCACCTGATAAAGAACGTGAAGAATGGTGGAATAGTGTTAAAACAGATGTTTGGAAAGGGATGTTGTGTGGTTTGTCGCACCATATTAAAGTTGATAATGACGAGGAGGCTAAGGAAGAGATGAAGGAGACACTCACAGAAAAAACCGACTATCAGTACAAGGAGTACAAGACTCATACGGCTACCGGAATTACTCTTCATCTTGGTACCTTTGGGGAAAACCCACAGTTCTTGAGATGGTTTACAGAATGGAGTGACGAATTTTGCAGAGAACGTGATAAAAAGATGAAGATGTTGCGGGAAAAATGTCCAAAAGAGACGTGTGATGATCTGAGTAAGAAAGATGCATGTAAAGATGCGTGTACAGCATATCAGTCTTTAATTAACCAATGGAGACCGCAATATGAACAACAAAGCAAAAAAGCTGACTCTGAAGATGAAGTACAAACTGCATCCAGTGTTCACGAATATTTACATAAAGAATTAAAAAGTATTACATGTACAGATAGTTATTGTTCTTGTATGCAAGACGCCTCTACAAAGTCGCCGCCACGATCACCTGGTCGTAGTATGCCCAAATCGTTGGACCAACTACCAAGTGAATATGAAGGGACGTGTAAGTGTGCGCAACAGGACACACCACCACGACCACAAGCCGCAAAACCTGCAGCCACGAAACCAGCAACCACAAAACCAGCGGAACCCTGCCAGATAGTGAACCCAAAACTTAGTGGCAAGGATGGGAAAAAAAATATAGATGAATGTAGTCCAAAAGATTACGATCAATGGGAATGCACAAAGGAAACGTTAGTATCGGGAAAAGGTGAATGCATGCCTCCAAGGAGACAATTATTATGCATGAATAATTTAACAAAATTGGACAACGGTGCATCGAAAGATAAATTAAAAGAAGAATTAATCAAATGTGTTGCAATAGAAATGTTTTTTGCTTGGAAAAAATATAAAGACATTGACAATGCTAGTGACGCCCATAAATTAAAAACTGGAGATATCCCCGAAGCTTTTAAACGAATCATGTTCTATACATATAGTGATTATAGAGATATATGTTTGGGAAGAGATCTAGGTAAAGATGAAGCTAAAGGTATATCAGGTAAGGTTAACAGTATTTTAAAAAACGAATCACCTGAAACTTGGTGGGGTAGTGTTGAACAAGATGTTTGGAAAGGGATGTTATGTGGATTATCACATGCCAGTGGCAGTAGAGAGGTGACGTCGCTGCAAAAACAACTTACTACCAACAACGATTACACCAACGTAAATATACCTGCACCTAGTGGTAGCACCAACACAAAATTAACCGATTTTTTCGAGACACCACAATTTTTACGATGGATGACCGAGTGGAGTGAAGATTTCTGTAAAGACCAAAAGAAACAATATATGGATTTGCAGACACAGTGTACTGGGTGTACTGCTAGTGGCGGAACATGTACGGGCGATTGTACACTATGTACAGATCAGTGCGGAGAATATAAAAGTATTGTTGAAGCATGGAAACGTGAATGGACAAAACAAAGAGATAAATACGAAACATTATATCATAAGGCAAAAGAAAATGGTGCTACTACCACAGATCCGAATGATCAACGTGTCGTTACATACTTGTCAAAATTAATTTCCTCTGATGATTCCGCGTATAGTACCTCGGGGGGATACGTGAAACAAAAAGCAAATATTAAGGATTGTAAGGATAGTCAACAGGATAATTTCGAAAAAAATAGTGGTGACGACAAATATGCGTTTGAGAAGTACCCAAAAGATTATAAGGAGAAATGTACGTGTGATCCGGCTATATCACAGGACCCGGGATCGGAAAAGGACACTGAAGGGACAAAAGGCAGACCAGGAGCTTCTGATGGTGAAGAATCCGGCGCCGCACGTGGACCAAATGGTGATAAAGGCGGCCAAGGAGCCAAAGGACCACAAGGGGACACAGAATCGAAGGGATCGTCATCACCGGAATCACAACAGGATACCTCAACACCTGTGACATCGAACACGGTGACAGGCGAAACCACACCAAATGGTCAAGCAGGTGATAATGTTTCCGCCGGACAAGAACCAGGACAGGGAAAACAACCGCCTCCTCCGCCACAACAACATCAGAGTGCTAGTGGTGATGGCAGTGGTCAAGATGGTATTAGCGGAGGAGAAGGAAAAGGTGGAAACCACGGAAGGGGCCAACATGGAGAGACGGGACCATCACAAATTGAAGGTGATGATAAGTCCTGCAAAGAATTAAAAGATACTTTTGATTCCTTAGCGCGTGGTGCTGGAAAATTGGCAGCTTATGGAACTATAGGAAGTATTCAGGCTGCAAATTTTGGAATAGGAACTGGGATGTTATCTGGAAAATATCTTTTAGGAGAACTAGGACGCATGATTGTTCGTGCTCTTCCTGGTACTGAAGTACTTGATGTTGCTCCAGGTGTAGGTGTTGCCACCCAAGGAGATAACCAAGCGGGACAAAAGGGTGAACGTGGAGCAGGAACAGAAGCTCCTAAAGAAGTAGTTCCAGAAAAAAAAGTTGCAGGGGGAGGAGGAGGTGAACCTGGATCACCAGGAGAAGGTGGACAAGAAATGTCACCCCCACGATCAGTATCCTCACAATCAAAAAAACCCCATCTCAACGGTATCTTCAATAATGTGTTAAACTATGGTGTCCCCATACAAGTAGGATTGGCTTTAGCATCCATAGCTTTTTATTTCTACCTGAAGGTAACAAAAATACATATGGTATATATATATTATGTATATATGTATCTCAGTTTTATATATGTATTTATATTGAAAAAGAAAAAAGAAAAATGTAAAAAGAAAAAGCAATATAAAAATATATTTCTTAAAAAAAAAAAAAGGCAGAAAAAAAGCATATAAAAAAAATTATGCTACAAAAAAAAAATAATTAAAACTTGGATAAAATAAAAAATGAGAAATTTTGTTAAAAAAAAAAAATTAAAAAGAAATTTTATTAAGAAAAAATTAAAAAGAAATTTTATTAAGAAAAAATTAAAAAGAAATTTTATTAAAAGAAAATTAAAAAAAATTTATTCAAAAAAAAAAATTAAGAAAAATATTATTTATAAAAAAAAATTTTTAAAAAATATTTCTTAAAAAAAAAATTGAAAAAAATATTTCTTAAAAA
>LT969561.1:510540-523040 GCA_900097035.1 Plasmodium blacklocki (nom. inval.)
GAAAATAATAAGAATTAATATAGCATATATTCAAATATACCTTAACTAAATCATGAATATCAAAAAATGGCTTTTCATTATTTTGATTGTAACATTTTGAATTTAATATATTTTTTTTATTCTGTGAAAAATCAGTTGATATAGAATTATTAATACTACTTATTATTTTTATTTCTAATTCTTTCATTACACAATTTATCTTATTTAAATTAAGTAATTTATTTTTACTACAATATCCTATATAATATAAAAATTCTCTATTATTTAAATTTTTTACATTGACATTTTCAAAATTTACAAATTTTTCTTTGTTAAAAAAAAAAAATTCTTCTCCTTCTTTTGGTTTGTTTTGACATTTATACGGAAAATCTACACTCGGATTATTTATAGTATGAATATATGTTTTTCCACATTTTTTTATGAGCCTTTTGTTAAATCTCACTTTTAAGACAAAAAATGTGTTCCCCTTACATTTTATCATGTCAACATTTTTATAGAAAAAAATAATATATAAATGGTGATATATATATAAATATATCAATATTTTTATTAAGGCGTCCTTTATATTTATTAATTTTCTAAAGAAAGGAAGGCATTATATTCCTAATATATTTATATTATATATATATAAATATAAATATATTATAATATAAAATCATTTTTATTTAAGATATTCACAAAATAAAAAAAAAAAAAAAAAAAAAGTATATATTTTTTCAACGCTTTTTTTTTTTTTTTTTTATAGAAATTATAAAATAATAATTTTATTTAGAAGATAATTTCTTATATTGTTACTTTTTTTTTCGATAAAATAAAATAAAATATATATATATATATTTATTTTTTTTTTTATTTATTTAACATGAATTTTTTCTCTTCATTTTTAAATTATATATATTATTATAATTTTTTTATATGAACATATATTATGCCCCTCAAGGTTAAAAAAAAAAAAAAAAAAAAATACACATATATACATAGATATTTATGTATAACACATATTATATATATAAATATAATATATATATATATATATATATATTTTATTTTTTGCGTGACTCATTAAAATTTATTCTAGCAATATTATAACACTATAAACAAGAATATCATAAAAAATGGAAGAACCCCTAAATACCATAAAAAAAATTAAAAGTAATATGAGCAAGATTTGTTTCAACAAGTCTAATAAGCTCAATGCTGATTTTAAAGGTTAATATAAATATATATATGGATATAACTACTAATCATATGAAGGAAAACTATATAAAATATAAACAAACTTTTGTACATATAATAAGATAAAATCAATACATATATATATATATATATATCATTTTTCTTTGTGAATTTTAAAGATGATCATATTGAAATAATACTAGATAACAAAAATATAACACCTAAACCAATATATTTTAATTTTCAAGAAGCGGAAGCAAAGAAATCATTTGATCAAATAGGTAAATACATATGTAAATATAAATACATACATATATATATATATATATATATATATATATATATGTATCTATTTATTTTATATATTTTTCTATTAACACTTTTAATAAAAGATTTTATTTTTTCTTCAAATAATAGATCAGTTATTGAAACAATTTGATGAAAAAAATGATTATACTAGAAATGATTCACAGAAAAACATAGCAAATAAACAGGATGAAGAACAAATTAGAGATATATTAAATGCTAAAAAGAAAAAAAAATTAGGAAAAAGCGAATTCTTTAATTATATAAATAATATAAGGGATACAAAATGGACTCCATATGAAAAAGAAATTTCAGATACTTATGATGGTAAAAATATATACATAAATATATATATATATATATATGTTGACCCATCTTTTTGTTTTTAATTTAAATTTAATAATTTATCATGTTTTAACAATGTCTCTTTTTCTTCATTCAACTAGAAATAATATTGTGTGAAAGCGAAACAATTGTCCTGTTGAATATACCTAATACACTAAATGACATAGACGAAGAAAAATTAAAAGTGGAAGAAAAAAATAAGTTATATGAAAAATTACTTAATAATGATGAAAGTAATTATATAAGTAAATCCATGCAAACATTAAGCGTTTTTAAAAAAAATAAAGATATATATGTTTCTACAATTAATAAACAAAGTAAAAGTACTCAAACGAATTTATATGAATTGTATAAATTGACAATTATGAACCCTACAGACATGTTAAAAAAAAAAATAATAAAATAAATAAAAAATAAAATAATAAATAAAATATTTCTTAAAACCATATAATATTATTCACATTGAACAAATAGACAAATCCAAAAAGAGCCTAATAAAATATGCATTTATAGTTGTATGTTTTTTATAACACTAACTTGTTAAATATAAAAAATATTATATTAATCATGATAAATATATATATATATATATATATATTTATATTTATATTTATATATTTATATTTATATATTTATATATATTCACTCTTTCATTTGTTTGCTCTTATTAATCTCTTATGGTTCTCTTATCAGATCGCAGTTGTTACATAAAAGATTTCTCAAATATAGAAATAAGAAATTGAAAAAAATTATGGATGAATATGGAGATTCCTTAAATATTAACGAAAGAGTAATTTTAAAGAAAAATATGTGGGTCCAAGTTGTTGATAAAAATGTTTCGGATAATAAGCAAACTACCATTATACCCAAATCATTTTATAAATCAAGGAAAAATAACACATCTCTTTTTAATACCTTATTTATGACAAAAAATATATCGAGAACTTTATCAAATAAAAGCAGAACAATGAGAACAAAGAGTAGATATAAAAACATGAAGACAATGAAATTCTTAACAAGTAAAATGATATTATATATATATATATATATATATATATTTATTTATATTTATATATTTATATAAATATATTTATTTATACAATATATTTATATGCTATCATTATAGTACCATTTTTTTTTTTTTGCCCTGTCAATATGTAAAACTTTTCATTTTTCCTCTACATAAGGCAGCTTTAGTGAAGATGAATATTTAATCAAATCAATAATTAAGAAGAAAAAAGAAGAAAATGATATTCCTGAAGAAGACCCATATGCCGAAGATAATGCTAGTGGAATACCTTGGATAATTAATAACAAAAAAAAAAAATTAAATAAACCTAATTTTATACTTCTAATAAAACATATCGAAAAATGTATTGTTCAGAATATTTATGTTTATCAACAAATGATTTATAAAAATATTCATTTGAATTATTTAAGACAAGTAGGAAATAATGACGTTAAAATGTTTGACGGAGAAAATTATGATGCTCTTACTAATCCTAATATTAACTATAAGAAGAAAAAAATTCTTATAAAGATAAAAATAAAAAGAAATATGAAAAAATTATGTAATTTGAAAAAAAAAATTAAAGATATTAATAAAATGAAGGGAGATATTCCTAAACAGTCAAATAATTCGAATGATATAATTTCGATTAATTCAATAAAACATCATATTAATATTCTTTCTAAAAAGAAAAAAGAAAAAATAGCCAAAAAAATATTTGTAAACAAACTAAAAAACAATATCAGAAAGAGAATAAAAAAAAGAAAAAAAAAAATGAATAAACAAGAATATGATACAAATGAAAATAATAATTCAGATTTGCAAAAAACTAAAGCAGATATTGATCTAAGGTATAAAAGGAATAACAACGATCATATAAATGTTAATAAAAATATAAAAATAATGAATGATACTATTACTGAGACAAAAACAAAAGATGGGTGTTCAGAGGACCTATTAGAAAATCATACAAATGTAGACAATTTTAATAAAATAGAAGATGACAAAATATTTGATATACTTATAAATGATGAAAGCAAAGAAGATAAGTTAAAAAAAATAAGTACCATAATTATCGACGATGTTTTACATAATAAAAATAAAAAAAAAAAAAAAGCATCCGATCTTTTAGAAAGAGATAATTTTGAAAAAAAAAAATTTGAATATATTTTAAAAAAGAAAAAAGGATTTACTACCATAAATGTAAATAGATTAAAATTGATAAAGGAAGTGAAACAAGATTATATATACAAATATTACAACAATGATATATCAAATGATCACATTTATAATAATATTAATATTAATATTAATAATAATAATAATATAATATATAATGAATATACAGATGTACTTGATGATATAAATGAAGATTCAAATAATATTCCTTTGTATTTAAATAATAATATGGAACATACAAATAGTGAAGAATATAATAATATATTATATAAAAGGAAAAAGAAAAAATATATCAAGAATATATCTATCAATAAATTATTTCGGTTTCATTATAATAAATTAGAAAATATAGTTACATCAATTGATACAAATAAATTTTATAAAGATTATATTTCTTCTAGTTATTCAAATACATTAGATATTGGATCTTTTCAAAACAGTAAAGGGAATATTGCCATCTTTAGTTTTATAAATCCTAATTATCCTCTTAAACTATATAATTTAAATAGCAGTGTTATGAAAATAAAATATTCAAAAAATAATCCGAATCTATTAGTATCTGCATTATCTAATGGACATATCTATATATATGACATAAGACAAAAAGATGAAACACCTGTACTTAAATCGACAACAATTAAAAATTATTATGAAAATTGTTACGAACCAATTTATGATCTTTCTTTTAAAAATCAGTATACTAATAATAATTCATTTGAAAATATTTTTTATTCAGCTCATGAAAATGGTTGTGTATATCAATGGAACATAGAAAAGGAATTAAAAACTAAAGAAATATTATATTTAAAAAATAAAAAAAATGATTTATATCAAGATCTATCATCCGTATTTGAAAATAAAAATCTTGTTAATAAACCATTCAACTCATCTTTAACCTGTATTGATATAGATTATTATATGCACCATGATGAGGATTTTATTATTAGTAATATTGAGAAAAATGATTCCTCTGAATTTAATAAGAATGAAAATAATCCCTATGTACAATTAAATGAAAATACAAATGTTCAACAAAGAAAAGATCCTATGAAAAAATCAGATAACAAATTAAATAATAAAACTACACCTCTTGAAAAAGATAATTATGTTAATCATATAACAAAAGAGGAAGAGTTATTGAATCATTACAAAAATATAACAAAAAATATAATCGACAAAAAAATAAAACCAACCCATTCCTACTATTATATAGGTAAAAATAACATGGAATAATATATAAATGAAAATCCTGTGATAATATATATATATATATATAGTTTACCTTGGAATATTTATTTTATGGTAGGTACAAAAAATGGAATAATTTACAGGTGCAATAGCTGCTATCAGAAGTCTTATTTAAATTATTACATTGCTCATTTTGGGGCTGTCAATAGAATTAAAATAAATAAATTTGATCATGATATTTTTTTAAGTGCTGGTGAGGATTGTACAGTAAAATTATGGAATAGATTTCGTAATACACATATTACAACCTTTAAATCAAAAAATTCGTTCAGCTCAATAAATGATATAATATGGTAAAAATAAAGTGTATATATATATATATATATATATATATGTATGTATGTATGTATGTATGTATGTATGAATGAACATTTTTATATAATATATTATTAACTTCATACATTCAGGTCACCAAATAATTCAACCTCCTTTTTTTGCTGTTCTGATGAAGGGAGAATAGAATTATGGGACTTTGATTTTTTCTCGAAAGATCCCTTGATAATTTTTTATCCAAACAATTTGGAGGCATCCAAAATTACTACTTTAAAGTAAAGACATATTTATTCAATATGAATATAAATATGTGCATTATATATAAATATATATGTGTGTTTATTTATTTATTTATTTATTTACTTTTTTTTTTTTTTTTTTTTTTTTTTTTTGAAGGATGTTTAATAATGAAGATATTTTACTATGTGGAGACAATTTGGCGAATGTTTCCATGATGAAAATAAAAAATTTATTTAACTTAAAACTAGACGAATATGAGCAAAAGATGAAATTAACCAACTGCTTAAATTATTTGGATACCTATGATTATTTTTAAAAGCTTCAGAAACATTTTTTTTAAAACATAATAAAAAAAAACTAATTATTTTATATAAGTATAAATATAAATATATCTATTTATATATATATATATATATATATATATATATATATATATATGAATAAAATATATTTATAATTTTAACCAAGGACACAATTCTTATATGGTTATTCTTTCTGTTTAGACATATTACCATTATATATATATTATATAATTTAATCATACACAAATATTTATTAGGACCAATCATACAAATACTTTTATTTAACCATTAACATATATATAATAAAGGGAAATGTTTTTTTCCTCAAATAATTATAATTCATAATAAATTTGGGAATATATAAATATATATACATATATATATATATGTATATTTTTTTTTATTATTTAACTTATTTTTTTGGTTTTATTTTTTTTATTTTTTTGAACTTTATAATTATGGTAAAATGGTAATTTAAAAAAATATAATATTTAAATAAAAATATAAAGGCCCTAATAGTATATACTATAAAAATATTAATACAAAATGGTATGTATATATTTATATATATAAATATATATATATATATATAATATAATAATATAAAACATTGAATTTAATAATATATATAATAATATATAAAATATATATTTTTATATTATCCCATTTTGCTATATTTGTGTAATTATTCTTTACAAACAAAAAAACAATTTAGGAATTAGCTTTATTATTAATTTGTTTTTGATATAATTTATAATAACATAAAAATATATATTTTTCTGAATAGCATATATATATATATATATATATATATATATATATTATATACATTTATTAATCCTTTTTTTCTTCTTTTTTTTTTTTTTTTTTTTTTTTTTTTTTTATATTATTTTGAGTAAATAATTCATATTTAATTGTTTAATTTATTTTATGTTATTTTAACTGATTTCTTTTTCTTTTTTTTTTTAAATTGATTAAATAATTCATTCATGAATAAATAATAAGTGTGATATGTATATTATATATATATTTTTAATTTTTATTGTATATATTATAACAAAAAAATAATATATATATATATATACATATATATAACAAAATTAATACGAAGATGAAAGGTACACATTTGAAAAGTGTAGAATGTCCTGAAAAATGTAATATAAAATATAGCAGTCTGAAACAAAAAGATAATAGTGATAATGAAGAAAAAGGCACTACCTTATTACATAAAGAAGAAAGAAATTATTCTAAAACGTTTTTAACAAAAAATAGTATATTAAAAGATGAAAGGACTATCAATATACATAATAATGATAAGAATTATAATAAGGTTATTTCTGATAATAAGCATGTATATGATATACATTGTGAAACTAATGATGCTATCCTTGTAGATAAAAAAACAGATATGCATGATAAAAATAATAAAGAAAATTGTGATATTAATAAAAAAAGTATAAATAATAATATAACAGATATAAAATTATCTGATGATGATAAAGAAACAAAAGATGATGCAAATGAAAAATATAATAAAGGAGATTATGAAGGGGCATTAAAAATATGGGAACGAGGTTTAAGATCTATCAATTATGTTTTATCTAAAAGAGACGAATTAAATCCTGAAAGATTAGAAGTCTTTTTGAAGATGCATACAACATATTGTAGTAACATTGCACAAGGTTACATGAAAATAAGTAAATATTCTGAATGTGTAAAATATTCATTATTAGCACAAGAAAATGATAAAAATAACATAAAGATATATTTTAGATTAGCTAAAGGTTATTTCATGTTAGGTGAATATGATAAATCTATTAAAGTACTGAATGAAGGTATTAAAATTAATAAAGATACTTCTTTAATTAATTTACTGAAATTAGTTTTAAAAAAAAAACAAACACATTTGGAAAAAGAAAAACATATGATGAAACATATTTTTCAAAATCTCAAACAAAAACCTTTAATAAATGATGATTATAATAATAAATCTTTTCTTTATAATATCTCTTCTTCTTTAAAATTCATATTTATATTTCTTTATGCCTTTTTAATGAAAATATACAATTATGTTTTGGGTACAATAATGAACAAAATGTGTAAAGTGCATAAAAGATAAATATAATAAAAAAAAAATTTATAAGGCTCTCTCTATATACATATATATATGTAAGTATTAATAAGGTTATGTTATATGTATATTTTTTTAATTTTACATCATTATTTATCATTTATTTTAATTATGATTTTTTTTATTTAATTATTTTATTATTTCATTATTTTTTTTTTTTTTTTTTTGTATTGTTTAGTATGCATATAATATGCCCTAGACATAACTTTTAATTTATATTACCATTTTAACAAATTTTAAAATTTATACATACGTATGAGAATATATATATATATATATATATATATTTTCATTATAAGAATTTAAGTAATTTTTACATATATTAAAGTAGAAAAAAAGAAAAATATAATATTTTTAAAAATAGTTATTTATATTTAAAATTACATAATTCAAACGATACAATTTTATGTATACCTAGGACAATTTTAAATAAGAGATAAGAAAATATAATTATATTTCATTTCAATGATATATTAACATATATATATATATATATATATATATATACATACATATAAGTTGACGTTTTGATTAATAGTATATATACATATAAATATATATACAAATTAATATGTATAAACAATAAAAAATGAGGTAGTAGAAAAAATGGACAAAAAATAAAAAGAATAAACAAAAAACAAATGAAAAGTTTTAAAATGGATATATATTTGTATATATATACATACATATACATATTTTTATATATATATAACTTGAAAAGTGTGTATAAAAAAAAAAGGGGAGGAAAAAAAAAAAAAAAATGCAATACAATATTAATAATAACGATAATTATAATATAATCAGTATATATTTGAAAGTGACAAGGGAATATCATATCTACATAGAATATAAATATAAAATGGCATAATATTAATATATATATTTCTATATATATATATATATATATATATATATATATATATATACAAAGATATTACATATATAATAAATGCACTAGTAATAATAATAATGAAAGAAAGAAGAAATATATACATAATATTTATATTTCAACATACATATATTAATACACACACACATGCATATATACAAATATTATGAACAAATACATACTTTCACAAAAGAATTTAAAAAATATACATTAAAATAATTTCCTTTCCTTCTTTTATAACTTTCCTATAATTATATATATTCTTTAAGGTTTCTTTAATATATTATGTTGTATGATTTATTTTTTATTTTATTTCTTCTTCTTTTTATATTATAATATTTCTTCTTTGTATTCTAGTTGAGAACGCTGCAATATTGGTAAGAATTCATCCTTTCCTCTTATCAATCTTTTCGTATCTGCATCTACAACAAATTTTGGTATATTTCTATAAAGCTGCTCAAGAAAGTCATCTGAAACATCTGGCCCTAAAGTAGAAACTAAATCACGAACTTTTAACTGCAGTTCGTGTCTAGTACTTATTAATTCTCTCTCATTATCTCTCCAAACATTAATTTTTCCACATATTACTTTTAACAGTATTTTCATTTGTCTTAACAAGCTAGGTATTTGCACTGCATAATTTAAATTGATATAATAACATATTGGTAAAATACACATGCTCAGAAATACAAAGAGAATTCTTTTCGGCCAAGAATTATAAAGATATAAACTAAATAATAATCCATATACAATATTAAATGTTGGTAAGAGTACAATTAATACTAATACTTTATAACTTGATACTACATCCCCACCTTGTATTTTTATAGTACTATTTCTAAGGGCAGCTTTTCTATGTCTTTCAGCTAAATATACAGAAATTAGAACTAATGGTAACCATAATAATGAAAAGGTCATACCAAAAATAACACAAAAAATAAATGTACCTATATGTTCAATAAATTTTAATGTAGCTGCTGATGTAGATTGTTTAAGCATCCAAACTTCATCATCTTTAATTTTATTAGCTTGTAATAATTTTTCATAGCATTTTAATTCATAAGATAAATTTTCAATAACTTTGGAATTACCAAATTTCCAAAACATTTTACAAAATAATTGTAAATTATTATAAATTTTATTTTTTGAAATAGTCATTCTTTCAGGTGTATATAAACTTACACATAATTCAATACATCTACTAGTTTCATGATCTTTTGATGTAAGCATACAACTTCTCATTCCTTCTTCAATTCTGCCTAATAATTTAGAAATGGCTTCTCTATTATCATTATTATATTCTTTACATAAATCTTGAGATATTATAAGAGCATTACCATAAAACAATGTAGCGCAACCTTGTAATTGATATAATTTAGAATATGACAAACCAACAGGTATAATAGAAACATCTTCAATACCATCAGCTAAAGCACATAATGTCATAATAGCTACACCAGGTTTTAATGGAAGTAAATTAGTACGATCATGTGAACCACCTTCTGGAAATATACCAATAGTATCACCATTCTTTAAACTATTTGTAACTAAATTATAAACTTCTGTTTGATTTATTTTAGGTATAATTTTAAATGGTACACCATTAATTTTATCTTCACATTCTATATCTATACCTTCTTGAATTATCAATTCAGTCTCTGATTCTATTTTAACAACTGGAAACATTTTATTTTGTGTCAATAATTTATCACCAATTTGAACATCCAGTTTAAATCTAGTATTTATTCCTGTTATTTTTACATCACCTTCATTCCAACATATATGTCCAATACCTTTAAATTTTAAATCTTGTGGTCTCTTCACACTTATACAACCAATAATACTAGCCAATTTTCCAATTACAGCTCTTCGCATAGATTTCTCAGCAACAATAAACTTTACCTGTCTGGGAATATTTGCTATCAATACACAAGCATCAATAAACTGGTTATTATGATTACCAACAAATATAACAGAACCATACAAGGGCACATTTTCTGGATTTATAACGTTCACATCTCTAAATACTGACTTTACTATAACTTTACATAACCATCTTATTATAAAGTAGAAATCTGGCATTATTTAAAAACTTTAAAATATATAAATAAAGAAAAAAAATAATAATAATAAATAAATAATTGAATAATTGAATAAATATAACACATGTACCTCAATGCAAAAATAAAATATTATAAAAAATGTTTAAATATAAAAAAATGTATGTTCCCTGTAGTTTTCTTTTTTTTTTGCTTTTTCTTTTTCTTTTATTTATAAACATATATGTCATATATTATATTTCTTATAATGATAATATATTGCAAGAAGCAAGCAAATGTTTTGTTCATTATATAATAAAATCCTATAGAGACTATATATATGAACAGAAAATTTTATATAAAATAAAAAATTTTAATATATAAAAATATGTTATATATATATATATATATATATATATATATATATATACATGTGACCAAAAAATATTATGGAAATAAAATATTTAAAAAGAAATATTATTATTTATATAAGAAAAATACATCAAGTTAAAAATAAATAAAATAATAAAACCTATTTCATATATAATATATATATATATATATATATAATAAATAATGTAATTAAAAAAAATTATATATATACTTAAAAAAAAATAATATTATTATGGATATGTAAAAAAAAATATATTTAATATATATATATAAATTTATGTTTTTGAATATATTATTAATGAAATTTTAAAAAATGGCATACAAAAAAGAAATATTATACATATTATTATATATATATTTAATAAATAAAATGTATACATAATATATATATATATATTATACATAAGGATTTAAATATATATATATATATTATATATAATATTTTTTTTAAGCCTTGATACTGATATAATATATATATATATATATTATATTATATATAATTTTTTATATTTTAAAAAAAACGAAATAATCATTTAAAATATTATCTCCCAATTTTTTTTTTTTTAGATATATCTATTTAGAAAATATTACATGTTTTTCATATATTTGTAAATATTCAAGTAATGAAATTATAATATTTTAAATATATATAATATTCATATGTAAATTTTTTTTTTTTTTTTTTTTTTTTTTTCGTTTAAATCATCTCAAATATATTAAAAAAAAAAAAAAAATCTTGAGTCTCTTTATTTTTGTTATTAACCGGTTCAAAAAAAAAAAAAAAAAGATATGAAAAAGAAAAGGATGTATATAAAATTTATAAGTAATATAATATATTAAAATATAAATATATTAATATTATATATATATATATATATATATATATATATATATATTAAAAGAATTATTTTTTTCAAATCCTATATTTATAACAATCTATAAATATACCAACACAAGGATTACATGAAGT
>LT969561.1:525540-568040 GCA_900097035.1 Plasmodium blacklocki (nom. inval.)
CAATATGTAAATAAAATATATTCAACGTAAATAACATTATCTACGAAACAACTAAATGCATATATATATATATATATATGTATACATTTATTTTATGAAATCTATAAATATATATACTTCTTTTAATGGGATCTTTAAATACAATATAGAAGAAAATATTTTATTGACAATACATTTCAAAATAGGAAAACATATAAATATATAATAACATGTTTCATTAAATAACATATATATAAATATATATATATATATATAATATTTTTGTTTATTTAATTTCTATGCTTTCATAAAGAATCTTAAGATATTTCTTTTTTTTTTCTTAAATACAGTGAAATCTCCTCCATCTGAAGCTTCTTCATCATCATTTTTCTTTTCTTCGTCATTTTCATTTTCCTCATTTCCATTAGCTAATTCATCATTTTCTTTATTTTTACTAGAATTCTCATCCTTATTTTTTTCACCATCTTTATATCTATCTGTTTTTTCGATTTCATTATCTATTACTTTATTACTATTTCTCCAACTTCTTGTATTTTCTTCACTTGTTTCGTGTTTTGCTTTTGAATCATCATCTTCTTTTAAATTCCATGCATTTTTAGTTCTTTCCTCAGTAGTACCATTTCTCTTTGAAATATCATTCTCTCTTTTTTTTTCATTCTCTGTTTTTCCACTTCTTTCTCGTCTTCTTGAATCCCTATCCAATTTGTCATCTCTATCTTTTTTATGATCTCTATCACTTCTTTTAATATCTCTATCTCGATCTCTGTCACGATCTCGCTCTCTTTCTCTGTCCCTATCACGATCTCTTTCTCTATCTCTATCGCGATCTCTTTCTCTGTCCCTATCACGATCCCTTTCTCTGTCCCTATCACGATCCCTTTCTCTATCTCTATCACGATCCCTTTCTCTATCTCTATCCCTATCTCTCCTATGTTCCCTATCCCTATCACGATCTCTTTCTCTATCTCTATCACGATCTCTTTCTCTGTCCCTATCACGATCCCTTTCTCTATCTCTATCCCTATCTCTTCTATGTTCTCTATCTCGATCTCGTTCTCTGTCCCTATCACGATCCCTTTCTCTATCTCTATCTCTATCCCTATCCCTATCCCTTCTATGTTCTCTATCACGATCTCTTTCTCTGTCCCTATCTCGGTCTCTGCCGCTCCAGTCTCTTCTGTCTCTAACTTCAGATCTATCTCTATGTGTACCATCATGATGATCATCATGTCTTCTATAGGAATCATCTCCATTCTGGGATCCTCCTTTATCACCTCTTCTCCATGTTAAATCATCATCAATAGAAGACTTCCTATGAGACCTTTCACCTCTTCTGGATTCTTCCTTTTTCCTTTTCATTTGTAAGTCCATTTCCAAATCTCTTTCTCTTTGTACCTTACTAATTTCCTCAAGTTTCTTTCTAGCTTCTTCTTTTTTCTTTCTTTCCATCTCTTCTTTCAATAATCTCTCTTCTTCCTCTTCCCTTCGTTTTCTTTCTTCTTCTGCTTTTATTTTCCTAATATGTTGATCTCTTCTTTCTTTTGCTCTTTGAATTTTTTCTTCCTTTAATATATTATATAGTCTTTCTTTTTGGGCTTTCAAATTCTTTTCAAATTCTTCAACTCTTAATTTCATTTCATTTTTGGTAAATTCTTCAATATCTACAGAAAATTTCACATACTCTTCCTTTTCTTTTAACGCAGCTTCAAAATCAGCCTTTTGCTCTTCTTCAGCAGCTTTCTGTTCTTGTAACAAAATTTCAGTATCTTCTTGGAAAACTAGAGCAATCCATCTATTCATATGGCTAAGTTCAACTTGCCTAACAGCTCTGAAATAATGATCAACCTTTTTAGCTTCCATTTTTCTGACTTTAATAATTTCATTTCTTTCATTTAATCTTAATTTTTCTTGTGCTTCTTCAATATCATCAAAATCAACATATCCATTTAATATATCATCAATAGTTATTTCATCCATATATTTACCTTTCATTAATATTTTCGTAGTATTTGTTGAACATAATTTTTTAATTTCTTTTAACATTTGTTCGGCAGCTTCGGTTTTCTTTTTATGCTTTTCTTCTTTGATTCTTAATTTTTCACCCTTTCTAGCTAATTCTTCTTTTTTCTCTTTTTCAAGTTTTTCTTCTAATAATTTCTTTTCCATTTTTAATTTAAGTTGTGCTTGTTCCAATTCCTTTTGTTTCTTTAATAATTCTTTTCTCTTCTTATTATGCTCTTCACTTAATAATTGAATTTTGTGATGTTCTTCATCAATCTTTTCGTATATTTTCTTTAATAATTTTTCATTTTCAATAGGTTTCTCCTCAAATACTTCATTTTCAATAATATCCTCAAGAGTAGCTGTATTATAATTAATAGTTTTATTACTCTTATCTAAAAATGAAAATTCTTCTTCATATGTCAAAGTTGACATCGTTAAATTTTCTACTTCATTCTCTACAGCTATCGTTTCATTAATCATTTTTAGTCCATTTTGAAGATCATTATACATATTAATAAGAGAATCTTTAATCAACATACTACTATTTAAAACTTGTTTATCTCCAAAATGGATAGCTCTCATGGTTAAATCAATTTTCATTTCTAATTCCCTTTGATATACTAAATCGACTAACATTTTTTCTGCTTCATTCCATGACATAAAATGATCTGGACATATATTTTCAATAAAATAATCAATTGAAATATAGCTATATACTCTAGATAATTGTAATATAAGTTTATGGAAAATTACTTCTTTAATTTTTTTAGTATATATAGAGTATTCTGTATTTTCCAATTCTTTTAATAATACATCGCATTCTAAACACAAACTTAATGGTGTAAATTGATTTTCTAACAATGAATATAATTTTTGTATATTTTCATCAGCATAATTTAAAACATTTCTTATTCTTAATGCATTCTTTAAAGATTCTTTCACTGGTACACTAGTATGTCCTAAAAGTTGCGACATTTTTTTATGTGCTTCAAATTGTTTCGTAAAATCTTCACTTTTCTTTTTATTTCCAATAACAGGTATTGATAGTACAGCTAAAACAGCTTTATTACAAATATAAGTTTTTTCTTTTTCTGTCATATTTCTTTTAAAATTTAATATATGAAAACAATACTTTAACCAAGCTAATCCATGAAATAATTCACTTTCATAAACGAATAATATATCTGCCATCTTTTCATAAAATATAGCTATCCAATTTCTTAATTTTTCTTTAGATTGATTTAATGAATGAGAAGTGTTATGGCCAGTACCAACGTTTCCATCTGTCGTTTTAATTATTGTTTCTCCACTTTGTATTTTTCCATTTTCTTCTTCCTCCTTATTATTATTATTATTGTTATTATTATTGTTATTATTGTTATCATTATTATTATTATTTTCTATATTACTATCCTGTTGCTCAACACCTTTTAAAACATCTTCTTTTGTATTTCCATCGCCATCCACATCATTTTCTTTATTTTTTTGTTCTTCATTTTTGGAACCTGGCTTTACTGTGTCAATAACAGAAACAAGTTCAGGCTCCATCATAATATTAGATTTTAATGATTTGTAAAAATAATCATGCATATTTAAGTTGTAAATATCCTCAGCAATATTGGAGGCTTCTTTCCACATACCCAATTCACACGCAGCTTCTAGTTGAATAATTTTGGTTTCTAAATGATATTCAATTTTCAGTAGGGATTGATATTCAGGTTTATGTTTTCCTCTAAGAATTAAATTATAATGATTTCTTAATAAATCACTTAATTTTTTAAATTCGGTTACTCTCTTATTTTCTTTACAAAAAAAAATAGCCTTTTTAGCTGTTTCATGATAAGCTTTTTCTAATTTAGGCGTAGCTCTTAAAATTTCTAAAATCATTTTATACGTTTCCATACAAATTCTATATGCATTTTGTAATTTTCGTTCATGTTTTCCTGTTATTTCGATATCTAAAGAAGATATTAATATTTTTTCTGTAATATCTACATTACTTTCTTCTTGTTCAATTTTCTCTTTATTTAAAACAACATTTTCTTTGGCTAATCGAACCTTCTCTTCAGCTTTATCTCTAAAATCTGTAATAACTTTTCCTAAAGAAGCAATATTTCCATGTTGACAAATTATCCTATACTGATGTAAACCATCCTTAACCAAACTTAACTTTTCTAAATACAAGCAAAATTCAATATATCTTAACATGATTTGTTCTTGTAATATATGCCATCCTTGTAAACGAAATGTCCTATGTCCAATAGCACTGTGAAGTATTTGTAAAGCATCTTCATTCTGACCAATAAATTGTAATTCTTCTGCTCTCTTAAGAGCATTCTCTGGTTTCTGAAACGTTTGCATCTTCTAAATAATTAATATATATCCTTATACATAAAATTATAATATTAGTACATATATATATATATATATATATATATGTTTTTATTTTGTACAAATTATATTTTATCAAATTAAAAAAAATTAATATTCTTTGTTTTTCATTTAACATATATATACATAGTATGTATACTACAAAGGCAACTCATTAAAATGACATATATATATATATATATATATATTAATCTTTCAAAGGTTCCTTTATGAAAAAAAATAAACATACATATGAAAATATATTAAAAAAAATAATAAACCTTCACAAATAAAATAACATAAATATATATATATATATATATTTTTATACTATCTTAAAAATGATGATACATTCATTCATATATAAATTATTCTCATATATATATTTATTCCATTAATAATTTTTGTTATCATATCTAGGGATAAAATAATAAAAAATATATATATACATCAGAGTACATTCTTTAAAATATAAATAAAAAATTGTAAATATTAATATATAAAAAACTATATAAATATATATAATATATATCACATTTATTAACCAATAATCATTTTTGTTAATTCTACATATTTGTTAATTATAAAAATGTGAAAAACAAATTGGTATTATATATATATAAATATTATTTTAAATTAATTGTTATATCCTTAATATTTTTTCCTTTTTTTGTGTTTTCCATAAATATATATATATATATATTATATTTTTCTTTCTTAGCATAAATAATATATAATATATATAAATATTAAAAATGGATTTATGTTATATTTTTCTTTTTCTTTTTTTTTTTTTTTTTTTTTTTTTTTTTTTTTTTGGGGGATGGGCCCTATATTTATCTTTATAATTTTACATATTTAAATTATAAATAAAAAAAATTAAATATAAAAATATATATAAATATTATATTTAGTATTATTTCTTAATTATTGTAAAATATATATATTATATATATATATAATATATTTTATTTACATATATTGAAGTGGATATAAAAAAATACATCAATATTTTATTATATATATATATATATTATATATTTATTCCTTTGTTTATTTTTATTATTTATTTAATATATATGTTTTAAAAATATATATAATATATATATTTATATTATAATATACTTATTCATATATAAATAACAATTATATTTTATTTTAGTTTTCTTTAATATAATTTATTTATTTATGTATTATATATTATATAGATATTATATTAATATAATTATATATATAATATAAAAAAAAAAAAAAAAATAATATATATATATATATATAATATAATATATTCATAAAATTCTTTGTACCAATAAAAAAAATTATTTATAAATATATACTATTATTTATTATAGATGAAAGGTACATAATAAAATGTGAACATTAAATGAATAAATCATATTTTATACATATATATTATATTATATATTTATATATATATATTATATATAATAACAATAAATGACAAAAAGATTTATTTATTTTTTATATTTATTAAAATAATAGATATATATTTATATTTATATATAATTATAAATCTACAAAAGATTTATTCAGAAAAAAAATCACAGAAAAAGTATGCACATATATATATATTAAATTATATAAACTAATCTTATATATTTTTTCTGTGAAAATATAAAAAATATATTATATATATATATAATATTATTTATTATATTATGTACTGTATATATTATTATAATAACGTATCTTTAAAAAAAAAAAAAAAAAAAAATATTAGTGTATGTCCCTTATATTTACAAATATAATTTATTATTTATTACATTTATTTCTGTTGTAATATTTTTATTATTAAAAATATTTATTATATGTAAACTTTTTACATTCATTGTTTAAATATATTAAATATATTTATATATAAAAAAAAATTTCCCCTCCCCCCTTTTAGTTTCATTAGGGGTTACAATTTAATATAGTACAATATTTTTTTTTTTTTCTGGATCAATATAACTTAAATTTTACAATATAGTAAAAAAAACAAACATTAATAATTTGAATTAAATAATAAAATTATATCATGTTTTGAGTAACTTTTTTTTTTTTTTTTTTTAATCAACACATTTTTAATTATTGGATTAAATTAAAGAAAATATCAAAATTAATTATTAACCCATGTTTTTTTATTTTTTTCTTCTTAAAGCTTTTATAAACATTTTATAAAAAAGGGTTAAATTTTTAATCATATGCAAAAATAAAAAATATATGTATATATCTCTTAAGATTGTATACTTTTATATAAATTTATAAATATGAATACATTTCAGTATGTGTTAAAAATTAAGATATGTTATATATATATATATATATATATATATATATATATATATATATTTATATTTATATTTATTTATTTATTTATATTAAAAATAAATGGAAACTGGTACAAATTACAATGAAATATAATATATAAGGTAAAACTTATTTTGTGTCAGATATGAACATTCATTTCTTATATTCCCTTAAAATTAAAAACTTACCAAGTTGTTAAATAAAAGAAATATATATATATATATATATATATATATATATATATATATATATATGTATGTATGTATGTATAATCTGTCCTTCATTTCATTGATATATAAAAATATATGTTAATAAACATTACAAATAAATAACAAAATGTTATGTAATGTAATATAATATGAAACACTAAATAGTGCAAAATATAAATTATATTTATACAGTGATATAAGAAATATATATATATAACTGTATTATTTAAGACATACAAATAAGTTGGTTTTAAATAATCTTTATTTAATATTAAAAAAGAACAAATAAATAAATAGGACAAATGTTATATTTGTAATAGTAAAAACATATGTTTTTATTTTTATATTTTAATAGGAAATTTAATTTTACCAAGAGTAAAAATAACATATATTAAGAAAAAAAAAAAAAAAAAAAAAAAAAAAAAAAAAAAAAAAAAAAAAACACTAATATATTATAATATATATATATATATATATATATATATTTATAATTATATTTAATATATACATTATTTTATTACAATATGGACACATTTAAAATATATTTTTTTCATTTGTTTTTTTTTTATACAATTGCAAAACGAATAATAATAATATTTTAAGCAAGGAATTATTTTATATGGTGTGTAAAATTACAAAATATGCAAATAATTTTTATAGAAAATAATTTTTCTTTTTTATATTTTTAATGGATTGCTGTTTCAAAAATAACATTAAAATAAAACAAATTAAAATATATATATATATAATAC
This sequence comes from Plasmodium blacklocki (nom. inval.), assembly GCA_900097035.1. Taxonomy (NCBI): domain Eukaryota; phylum Apicomplexa; class Aconoidasida; order Haemosporida; family Plasmodiidae; genus Plasmodium; species Plasmodium blacklocki (nom. inval.). Next base: position 533,186 of record LT969561.1, read on the forward strand.
ATAAAATATTAAAATATGATCATGCAAAAAAAATGAAAAAACATTTTTATTATATTAACGTTTGAGATATTTCTTATATAATGGCAATTATTTTATTTAAATGTAACTTTTCAGTATATTCTTCTTTTTTGTAATATTTAAAAAATATATAAAAATTTCTTATTTTTTAATATACAATGTTATTTGTTCTATATATATATATATATTATATGTGAATAATTTTTTTGGAAGATTAAAAATTTTTATTTTTAATTTTAATAATATCCATTTGTTATTTGCATATTAATTCAATTTGTTTATTATTAATAAGAAAAATGTTAAAAAAATATGAATTAAAAGGGGTTACGAATATATTAAATAAAAAATTATGCAATAACAAATCCCATAACGATATCATACAAGCATATTCGTATATACAAAAACGTTTTAACAATGGATCTATAAATAAAGAATTTGAAATGAAAAAACAAGTTGAACAAATTAGTAAAGTAAATGAACAAGTGGTAAAAAAAAAAAAATTCTCCATATTTCGTTACAACCCAACAAATAAGATAAGACCACAAATGGAGACATTCGAAGTTGATATAGATAATTGTGGTCCAATGGTTTTAGATGTATTAATAAAAATAAAAGATGAAATTGATTCTACATTATCTTTTAGAAGAAGTTGTAGAGAAGGTATATGTGGAAGTTGTGCTATGAATATTAATGGCAAAAATGGTTTAGCTTGTTTAACTGAAGTTAATAGAGATAAAAAAGAAATTACTGAAATACAACCATTACCAAATTTATATGTAATGAAAGATTTAGTACCTGATTTAACCAACTTTTATAATCAATATAAATCTATTGACCCATGGTTAAAGAGAAAGACGAAAAAAGAAAAAGGACAAAAAGAATTCTATCAATCTATTGAAGATAGGAAAAAATTGGATGGACTTTATGAATGTATTATGTGTGCTTCATGTTCAACATCTTGCCCGTCCTATTGGTGGAATCCTGAATATTATTTAGGACCAGCCACCTTAATGCAAGCCTATAGGTGGATTGTTGATAGTAGAGATGAATATACAAAAGAAAGATTAATGGAAGTTAATGACACTATGAAATTATATAGATGTCATGGTATTATGAATTGTACTATGTGTTGTCCAAAAGGTCTAGATCCAGCTAAAGCTATAAAAGATATGAAAAATTTAGTTCAAGAAAAATTCTCGAAAGACACCATTAAAGAACATTCTCAATACATAAAAAGTAAAATGGAAAAAACAAAATGAACAAAAATATATATATATATATATATATATATATACGTATGTATATTTTTAAACAAGTATCATATGTGAAGTTATTACAACATATATATTTTTAATGTATACTGTTTTGTACCTTATAACTACACTTCATATAATAAAATTAATAAAAAAAACAATTATTATTACGTAATATGTACATATATTTATACCATTTTTTAATATATTTCTAATATATTATTATTGTTTTATTATGTGATTTCACATGTATATACAATTTATATTTTTTCTAGTCTCATAACATTTATTACTGAACTTTGTTTTATTTATTTTTTTCGTTCATCACAAAAAAAATTCATTATTATTATTATTATTATTAAATATATATATTTATATTTATATATGTTTTACATAAAACTTATTTTTTTTATATCATTCTCATATATTTGTTTCTACTTAAAACATAAGATTATATTAATATATATTCACACCGAATCATATACACCCCAAATATACATCTCATATATATATATATATATTTATTTATTTATAACAAGTAATTAAAAAAAAAAAAAAATTTATTACATTCAATATTTTTCAATACAAATTTATTATAAGAACCAAAAACAAAAAAAGGAAACCCTATTATAATTATAAAGAATTCTACATTTCTAGAATTCTTGACACATTTAAAAAGAAAAAAGAAAAGAGTATTTCCTTTAAATAAAATTATTCAGCTTTTCTTATAAATTTGTGTTCGCCTTTATTCTATAAATAATGAATCAAATTAATAAAAGTTTACATTCATATAAAAAAAAAAATTATAATATATAAATGAATATATTATATGCATAAACATATTCTTTTATAATTATAAAAAAAAAAAAAAATAAAATAAAATAAAATAAAAATAACATAAAATAAAAAATATCAAATGAAAGATGGGCATAAAACACATCCATAAAAAAAAAAAAAAAAAAAAAAAAAAAAAAAAAAAAAATTTATAATTAAAATGTATGTATAAATAAATATATATAAATGCAGTTTTATATAAAAAGTTTGTACTTAATATTATTAAGTACTTTTATTTTTATGTTATATAAAATAATATAAATAATATAGAATGAATAAATAATAATAACTATACATACAAACATAAATATATATATATATATATATATATTTTTATATTTATAAATATTTAAAATATAATCATGTTAAATATAAATAATTACAATGATTAGAAATATTGATATAATTATTCGTAAGTAATATTAAAATATAAAATATTTTTTTCAGGGCATTTCAATTTTTTTTTTTTTTTTTTTTCTCATTAATTATAATTTAATAATATTATAAATGTTGCACTACGTTATCCAATTTTCAATCACATGACTAGCTTTAATTCGAATATAAAAATTTTCATAAAGATAATACTGTTATAATACTTATAAAGTAATGTAACTCATATATATATATATATATATATATATTTATTTATTTATATATTTCATTGTTATTAATGTTTTATATTTTAGCATCATATCCTTCGGCTATCAATTCTTTTTTATTTATAGGTACATTAGTTTTGTGTTGAGTTAAAATAGCTTGTTGTATTACTTGTCCTTTCCATTCTGGCCATGCACTTACAGATGCTCTATGTTTGTTCTTCGTATTTCTTGGTGTATCCATTGATCCTAAAAAATCCGCATGCATACCCATGACATCATCTCTTATTTGTAAGCTTTTTCTATTTTCATTCACAGGTTTGTATTGAGGTAATGACTTTCTTCTGTTGGCTTCTAGAAATTTATTTGATAATTCTTTTTTTTTATCATTTGGGAATGGTCTTTTAATTTTTCTTTTCTTATCATAAGAATCTGAATCCATATCTGAATCACTATCAGAATCCGAATCATCACTAGAGGTTGAAAAACTTGATGAATCAGATGAATTCGATGTCGAAGAATCAGATGAGTTGGATGATGAAGATACATATCGATTAGTCCTACGTTTTTCATAATGTGCATTAATATTACTATTATTACTACCATGTTTTATAAAACTTTTATTATGAACAATTTTTTGAGCCATTTTTCCTTTAGAAAAACTAGAATTGTTTACTTTGTTTGCACTAATTAAGGATGACTTATAATGTTCTAAATTAACTCTTCCCATATGATTAATATATAAAAAGATTCTTTTTTGCTTTTCAATAGATAATAAATCAGTATCAAAAGTAAAGAACCTATCAAACATATGATTTTCTGCAAGTATACCTAAATCATCTTGTATAATTTCTAAAGCAGCTTTTCTTTGATTTGGTGCTAATCTTTTAAAATTTTTAAATAATAAATTAACTTGATAATTATTTAATCCTTTATCATTAATACCAATTTTTTGAATACCAGGTGGTTCAGGTATAGTTCCTACACTTGGAGGCTCAAAATCATCATTATCCACTGTACTTGAATTAACATCTTTTTTATTCTTTATATTATCTCTCATATTCTTTTTGTTAGGTATATTATTATTATTATTTATACTATATTTACTTGATTTATTAATTTTTTCATTCTTTTTATTTTTTCCATGTGGGAAATATATTTGATTTGAATTTAAATTATTTTTCAATGTATTTGTAGAAGCACTAGTCATATACATACTTGACTTTTTTCCATGTACATTTTTATGGATTTGACTATCTCTCTTATGATAATTTGCACTACTTAAATTATCATATGCTTCATCATCATAATTACTACTAGTACTAGAACTACTACTACTACTACTACTATTACTTGAAGAAGACAAAGAGCTACTATGATCATCACTACTTGTGTTTGTAACAGTTTTACTAATATTATTATGATTTATATTATTACTGTTATTCGTGGGCTCTACCAAATCATTATATTGTTTCATATTAAAATAAACAGAATTAATATTCTTTGTACAATCCTTTAATATATTTTTTACATCATTTCCTTGTTTTATTAATTTATCAAATTCCTTTGCTAATTTATATGCATCATTCCATACACAATTTTTTACTTTATGATATGTGAATGCATTAAAAAATATTTGTCTTACATCATGTTGCCATTCAAAAGGATTATTATATTTATTATTTATTAATTTATTTTCAATAGTTTCAAAATCCATAGGATTTTTTATAACATTAAAATAATTTGGTATTCCATCTAATTCTGGATTTACTGGTTTTAAAAACCAACAAGCTATTTCTTTCTTTTTTAATTTATGTAATATTTTAAAACAATAATTTTTCCATGGATTTTTTGTTCTATATATTTTTTTTTTATACGTTTTCTTATGATGTTCATATTCATCCAATAAATTATCTTCATTATAACTATTCGTTTTTTGTCTTTTTTTCATCAGTTCCTTTTCATTAATCTTTTTATTATTTGAATTCGTATTTTTAGAACCTTTCCCTTTTCCAGTATTACTATTATTATATGTAGGAGTTGAATTATTTGTTCCCAAATTAGTACCATGTACATTTTTATTATTATGTTTATTATCGAAATCATCAAATTTGTTACTAGCAGATCTTTTTACACCCTTACTCGTACTTGTCAATTTATCACCTTCTTGTTGTGATTTTATTGAATTATTATTATGGTACGTATTATTCATACCTTTATTATTTCCTTTAGTACTATTTACATTTTGATTTTCATCTTTTATATTTGCATTTTTTATATCCTTTTCATTAATATAATCATTATTATTATTTACATTATTAGTTTGTGCTTTTTTTTTGTTTGTATCTTTTGTATCCTTTTGATCATGCTGTGCATAAGTTGCTTTTGAATCCAATTCTTCTTTTGAATAGAAAGGATCAAAGGTTTTTTTTGATTTTCTTTTCCCTGCATCATATATACTATTTGACAATGAACAACTTAAATTCTTAATTTCATTTAAATGTCTTTTTGATATAGCTGTGTATGTATTTCTTTTTTCATTTTTAGGTTTAAAACATGGGAGTTCAATAAATCGAAATCCTAAAAAATGAATTTTATTCGATATATATATAAATTCTTCTTGTGTTAAATTTAATATACCTCTTTCAAAACTTCTTATATCATTAACATTTTTTATAAATAAATCATCCATATTTTTTATCATTTCTTCCTTTTTTATATAATTTATATTATTATTATTATTATTATTATTATCATTTATATGATATTCTAATATATTACTTGTTGAATTATTTTTTGATATATTATTATCACTCAAATATTCATCTGTTATATTCATGCTATTACATTGATTCGTGTTTTTTAAATTATCATCATTATTATCATTACTACTAATATTATTATTATTATTATTATTATTATTTGTATATTCACTGTTATTCATATTATCATCATAATTCATATAATTTGTATCATTACCATTATCATCAATGGTATTTTCATTAGAAAAAGAACTGAAATAGTTCATATTTTTATTATCACTTATTATATTATTATTATAATTTTGTTGGAACTGATTATTTATACTTGTTCCATTATTATCAATATCTGTTAAATTATTTATTGCACTCATATTATTATTCTTATACGATATTATTGAATCATTATTCTTAATGATATGATTCGTTGTCTTATTATTATAATCAATATTATCTATATTATTTATTATGCAATTATTATTATTATTTTCTATAGTGATATATTCAATACCACTACTAGTATCAATTAATAATTGATTATTTATATGATTATAATCATTCATATTTATTATTATATCTCTAGTACTATTCAATCTATCCGCTGCATTTACATCTGTATTATTCAATCATATATAATTTAATTTATTATCATTTATGATACTACTCTTTCATATATTTTCATCATCATTCTATAGATGATTTTGTACATTAACTTGATTATTATATACTATATTACAATTATTTTCATGTATATAATTATTTACATTATTTAAAGAATTTTTTTTTATTATTATTATCATCACAAATATTTATCTCATTATTCATAAATATATATATATATATATATATATAATATATATATATATTATATATGTACTTTTATTAATATTATTATTATGTATTTATATTACATATGCATTTTATAATAATAATATATATATATTTATTTATCATATCTCACTTTTTATACTTTCTTCCTTATTTTATATAATTACTAAAATTTGTTTATAACAAAATGTCTTTTTTTTTTTTTTTTTTTTCTTTAAAAAAAAATTTTATTTATGAATATTACATATATATATATATATATCATGTATTCATTAAAATTTTAATTTTAATTTTATTTTTTTTTTTATACTTCATTTTATAATTTTTTTTTTTTTTTCTTTTTTCTTCTTTTGTGTTGTACTCACTCTATGTACTTTTATGAATAGAATAAATAAAAAAAATTTAAGATTCTGTATTTTTTTATTATTTCAAATAATGAAAAATAAAAAAATATCTGCATAAATATTTTCTATTTTGGGATAATTAAAAGAAAATATAATTCTGGTATTGTATTTTTAATTATAATATATATACATATTATATTATACATATATGTATATATATTATATTATTTATACGTATTAAAAATATACAAATTTATATATTATATATAAAAATTAATAAATAAATAATAAAATAAATATTTATAATATATAAGTCATATAAATTTATAATTCTTAATTTAATTTTTCTATTTCTTAATAAAAAAAAAAAAAAAAAAAAAAAAAAAAAAGAATGTTCCTTTATATTCTTATTATATATTTCCCTTTGTTTCTTCTTTTTTTTTATTTCTTATAATATTATATTTCTAAATAGTATAATACTTTAAAAAAAAAAAAAAAAAAAAAAAAGGAAATAAATAAATAAATATATATATATATATATAATAATATATTTATATTAATGGAACATATGTGATTTTTCTTTTAAACGTTATATTAAGTAATAATATTCTTCTTTATTATATCTAATTCTTTCATATATTGTAAGTATTCCCATAAAATATATTTGCCTTTCTTTTTAAAAAATAAAAAAAAAAATATAATATATATATAATTATAAAAAAATATATAAATATACAAAAATATAAATAATATATAAATATTTGCTTTTTATTTTATATATTCATTTTTATTTTCAAAATGAATATAAAATTAAAAAATATATATATAAATAATTTTTAAAAAATATATTATATATATATATATAAATATATTTTTTTTTTTTTCCTTATTTTTTATTATATAATTATATATATAATATATATATATATATATATATATATATATTCTTTTTTTAATTATTTCTCATCAATTTTGTATATTTATTTTTTTAAAAAAAATATTTCATTTTTTATTTTTTCTTTTTTAAAATAAAAATTAAAAAAAAAAAATAAAAATACCTAACATGCAAAAAAAAAAAAAAAAAAAAAAAAAAAAAAAAAAAAAAAATAGTAAATTATTATTTTAATACTTATATTGTTTATTCATTATATATATGTATAAATAGAGCTCTTTTTTTTTTTTTTTTTTTTTTTTTTTTAATGAAATCCTATTTTGATATGTATTATATTATATATATATATATATATGTAATAAAAATATATTTTATTAAATAAAAAAAAAAAACAAATTATATATAGTATCCCTTTTTAATTTTAATTTTTTTTTTTATTTTTTTTTATTATTTTTTATATAATAACATCAAAAAGTATAAAAATATATTCTTTATATAAAAAATTATAAATTTATTTTTTATGTATCACAATTATATTTCATCATTCCAAATAATTTAATAAGAAAAAGTAAAATTTTTTTATTTTTTTTGGTAACATAACATAAATAAAATATATGCTATTTATAAAAGATATTAATCCAATTATTTATATATAATATTATATATTATATATATATATATATATATATATATATATTATATATATAAATATAATATTTTTTTTTTTTCTCGAGAACAAATTTTTAACGTATTATTATAAATTTACAAATAATAAATATTACAATAATATTCATTAAAATACTTATATTCAAATTTAATATTTGAAAATATTTAATATTATATATATATATATATATATTTTTTTTTTTTTTTTTTTATTATATATAATCTAAATATCCAAAAAAAAAAAAAAAAAAAAAAAAATTGTATAATTTCGTATTAACCTACATATGGTAAATTTTTCCTAGTTTTTATATTATAAAAATTTACTTTAATAAGGTTTATTATAAGAAATATATATAGTATATATTTTCTTATACTATATATGATATTACATATATATATATAATATATATATATATATAATATGTATTATATTTTTTTTTAAATAATTGGAGCATATAACTTTAGGAAAATTTTCTCCAAAAATTTAAACCTTTAAAAAAATAATAATGGAATGAAAAATGACCTTATATAAAATAAATTTTATAGAAACCATATATTCTTATTTTTTTTATATTTTTTTTTATTTTTTTCTTATATAAATAATATATAATGGGCATATATCATAACGTATACGTTTTTTTATGTGTTTAAAAAAAATATATATTTGTACATTTATTTGTTTTTTTTAATATAACCATATAAATAAAAATAAAAAAAGAAGTGTTTCATTTGATTTTTTTTTCTTTCTAAATTATATATATATATATATATATATATATATAATACGATCCAATAAATATATAACTTTATATTTCTTTTAATAGTTATTTCTTTTTTTTTTTATTATATATTGGTAAAATTATTTTTTATATAATTGTTCCATTTTAAAATGCAACATTATTTTATAAAAATTCAAATAATATAATATAATATATATATATTATATATATATATATAATAATTTTTAAAAAAATGTAAAATATATATATATATATATATATATATTATATATATATATTATTCTTTTTTTCTTTTTGTTATTATTTATTACTTTTTAATAAACATATATAAGTTGATACATAATAAAATTATGTAGATTGTATTAAATATGCTTGTTAAATGTGTTACACATATATATATATTTATTATAATGTATATATGAGAAATAACAAAATTATTTTTCATTATTATTTCCTTTGTCAAATAAAAAATTTTGTTAACAAATTTATATTATAAATATAACAAATAAAAAAAAGGTTTCTGGATTTATATGAGCACTATAAATATATATAACTCATTGTATCCTTTAGCGTTGAATATTATGTCCCTTCTTTTTTTTTTGTTTTTTATTAAACTATTTCTTAAATATAAAGTATTTTACTTGGTTATAAGTCGTAGTATTTATATATAATTTTTTTCTCGGTTTTATAATAAAATATTTTTTATAAAAAAAGGAATATGGAAAAGAATATATAAAAGAAATATATATATATATATATATATATATATATATATATATATGTATTTATTTATTTATGTAAACATTTTTATATATGCCCCTTGTGGTTCTTATATTTATATAAAATATACTTTATTCCTTTACCAACGATAATAGTAACATACATAAAAACATAAATGTATCTCCATTTATTTAATAAAATTAAAAAGAGAAATATTAAATGTAAAATTTATTGCTATATAAATTATATAGCAATAATAAATATTTAAAACTTCAATGGTAATACATATATATATATATATATATATATATATATATATACAAAATAAAATTTACAATACTTGTGATCATTTCTATATTTTCTTTATTTTACATATAACCATTTTTAATTAAATAAAAACATTCATTTACTTTCAAATCTTCTTATAAATATAAATATATTAAAAAATATCCTTTTCTTACAGAAAAATAAATTAAAACATAGTAACTAATCATTTATAAATATGTTCTGATGAATATTATTACTATAAATATTTTCTTTTTGGTGATATTATTAATAAAAATATTTTTTTTTAAAGCCATGGGGTAAAGGTTCGAATATAATATAATTTTATATATTGAAAATATAATATATATTCATCAAAATAATTGAAAACTAAAAAAAAAATAAAAAAAAAAGGAAAATTCTTTTTAACATCGAAATATATAATTATTACATAATAAATATATTTTTTTTTTTTGAACTAATAAGAATAGTTATAAAATAAGTATTAGCATAATATAAAAATCAGATGATTAAGAACATTTAAAATATGATATATATTATATATATATAATACTTTTGTACTGGTGAATAAATTTTTTACTCTTTGCTTACAAAAAAAAAAAAAAAAATTAAAGTATAATAAAATACTTGTAATTACTATAATTTCTTTTTAAAATTAAAAAAAAATTTTCGAATATTATAATTATATATATATTATATATATAATATATTCTCATATATATATATGTAAAAAATATTGATAATTTAAAATTGTTTTTTGTTAAATGGCATAATCATTAGATGAATTATGCCACGGGCAAAAATTTTGCTGTTAGCACCCCCCATGTGGAGAGTCTATAGCTCATCACAGTCAGCTGAGTGCAATGCTCTGCTCCGAACTACGTCAGGATAATGCTTGAGCTACCCCAAACGCCAGCCAGGTAAGTTGACTTTTAAAAACCTCGTTTTTTCATAGTGTTCCTTTTTCAATGCTGAAACTGTACTTGTTTTACTTCTATTTTATTTTTCTACATTATATAATATAATTAAAAATTTTTAATTAAAAATTAAAATATTATATTATATTATATATATATATATATATATATATATATATTTTTTATTTATATTCTTATATATTTATATATTCATATGTCATTTTAAAAATATGTATATGTTCTTCTATTTACATATTTTTACTTCATATAATATAATATGCAATAGGTATAATAATAATAATTATTTATTTTACTTACAGTATTATATAATATATAAATATTATAATTATTATAAATATATCTAATTTTTTTTTCTTTCTTAACAATTATATTTTATTTTATGAATTATTCATTATTCATTAATTTCATAATTTATCCTTATCCAAAAGTAAAATTGTCACAAAACTAATTTATATATAAATTTCATATAATTATATATGAACTTTTTCAGAAAATAATAAAGAATATCATTCAAAGTATTCTATTTTATAATATTATGATTATTTTCCTTATCGTTACTTCTGTTTTTTTTTTTTTTTTTTTTTGTAGTTATTAATATTCTTTAATTTTTTCCATTTTTTATATATACAGTATGAATAAAAAGCATAATGCTTTGAACTTTTGTATTTGATTCTATATTTGTATGTTATAAATTTATACATTCATTCGTTTAATTATTTTTTTTTTTTGTTTTTTTTTTTTTTTTATTGAAAGAACATTTTTATTATGTTTTAATACTTTTTTCTGTACACACTTGATTTACTATAATATATACATATATATATATATATATATATTTTTTTTTTTTTTGCTTTTATATTTTGTGAAAACGTGTAGAGATGCATTATGAATGAAAGCGTAGAAGAACTTTTTGATGAACTTATTTCTGATTTTAATAAGAATGATAAAATTGGTGTAAGAAATGAAAGTTTTAATATAAGAGAAAAGGGTGGAAATAAATGGACAAATGAAGATATATTGAATAATATAAATAAAAATGATTTTTCCAAATATACGGAATATTCATTAAGTAGTTTATATATGACTGATGAAAGAATACGTATTGATGAAGATAATAAATTTCAAGATTTTATAAATGTCATAACCAAAGCATCGGATGTAAATAATAAATATAAATGGATCGATTCATATTACAAATATGATTCCAAAGAAGAATTAGATATATTATCACCAAAAGCACAAAAAAAGGAATATATATTTAGAGAATATTTAGAACCTTTTCATTTAAAAGAATTATGTTTATTAAGAAAATATGAACAAGGTGCAATTTTAAAAAGTTCTGAAAAATGTAAAGTTGATGTTAATATTGTTTCCGAATATATTGTTCATAATACTTATAAACAAATAATGAAATCTTTTGGTTATTATTTGAGTCATAAAATTTATATCCAAGCTCATATCTTTCATAATAAATATGGTAATAGTGATCATATAATCATTTTAATCTTACGACATTTTAAAGATGAAAATTTCAAACAACCTTTATTTCATGATAGAGCACTTGTTCAGATTAAATCGTATTCAAATGATAATAAATATTCAGAATTAACTCAGAAAAATCTTTTACATTACGCAGAAATTTTTAAGCCTTTTATTTCATTAAGAAAAGTCAACTACAATTTTGTTGAAGAAATAAAGGATAAAATTATGTTCGGTATATAATTGGTAATTTATACATATATATATATATATTACAAATTAAAAAAAAAACAATATAAAAATTCTTTTTTTTTTTTTTTTTTTTTTTAACATCCATCTAACTTATATGTTTCCTTTTCAAAATCATTTGTTTGTTCATTTTGTGTAACATTTTCCAACGGCATGGTATTTATTTCAATACTAACATTCTTCTGGTAATTATGTGATCTTTTGCTAATTTCTTTTTCCTCGTTCTCCTCTTCTGAACTTTCGAATTCTTTGCATATATCAAAAATTGATCTAGTAAAAAAAAATAAGTAAGAAGAAATAAAATTATATTCAATAGGTATATAATATTATACGGTATATATATATATATATATATATATTTCATTCATTTTGTACGTAAGTTCTTCTTCTTTATTCCAAAATTTATATGAGTTATCTATCTCTGACATAGTCGTATCAGAAAAAAGTTCTGAATTTTCGTACATACTAATTTCTGCCAATGCATTACTTTTTTGTTCAACCTCTTTTATGATCTGATCTTTTTGAATATTCATTATATTAAATATTTATATATAAATATAAATGTATATATATATATATATATTATAACTTTTATTTTTTTTTTATTTTATTATATTTTTTTTTTAAACTTATCATTCATAACTTCACAAGATTGCTTATTCAAGATAAGAGGTATTACATGTAAATCAAATAATAATTTCTTTAATATATAAAGAATATATTAATAGGGGAATATATATTCATTTATATAAATATTCATATTTATAAGCACACATATTGCCGAAAAAATAATTCTATTAAATAAATGTTATACTTTTTATTTATATATTTGAATAAGTGTCTAAGATACAAATATTTTAAATTTATATTTAAGAAATACTCATATAGTTCTTGTCTATTTTTTATCATTAACATAAAAAAATATTTATAAATTAATTTTTATTATTAAATTAGTAAGTACATAGTATTATAACATAGAAAATAAATAAATTATAAAAAATAAATAAAATAGAAAAGAAAAGAAACAAAATATATTATTTGTTATCTATATTACATGTAATATAATATGACAGTGTATTTATATAATTATATAATTATCTCATATTTAAAAAAAAAAAAAAAAAAAAAGTTGATTGCCCCCAAATAATGTATATAATTTAAATATATTATTATATCAAATATACATATACATATATATATATATATATATATATATATATTATTAGTGTATGTATTATTTATTTTCCATATTTAACTGTGGTTCCTTAACTTCGTTTACAAACTCCTCTGCTTTCTCCGTGGGTTTAGGCACATTATTTATTACATTGGATTTTTTTTCAGCTTCATTCTCTGTTGAAATATTCTTTTTCAAAAGTTCCATTTCCTTATTAATATTCTCAATATTATCATTTAATACTTGTATACTTTTTGTTAGAGCTTCGAAAAGTATTTTAAAATCTTTAATATCTAGACTAAAAGTATGTATGATTTTTTGCATTTCTGAAACATTATTTGCAGTATCTTCTGATTCATTTTTGACATCAAGCACGTAGTTAGAAAATCTCTTGATTTCATTTCTCATGGTCATAATAGATACATTGGTACATAGAGGGGCAAATCTACAGACATTAGATGTAGGGTCATTGTTAGCATTTTTTCCTCCGAATAAAAAAAAAGCTTTAGTTTGTGAATGTAAATTTAAAGTACCATAATCATAACAATTATGTATTTGTTTGGAAGCTATTTGACAATTAAACCAACAATTTGAAGGTATATCATATACATATAAATCTGGTATAGAATAATTAGAAAACCACCCTGAACATAAACCACCAGATATCCACATATTTTTATCAAAAATGACAGCTCCATGTTTCCATCTAGGACAAGGAGCTTCACCTGAAGAATTTTTCATTAAAAACCAATTTTCTTTTTTAAAATTATAAACCCATAATTCATCTGTTGGAGAGCCTTTATTAGTTAAATCACCACCAAATAAATATAAAAAGCTATAATGAATATTTTCTTTAGTAGTTCTATCTAACCAAACAATAGTTGAATAAACTCTACCTGATGGACATATTCCTTTATGTTTAAGTTCACTCCATTCACCATTATTAAAATTATGACCACTATTTAATAATTCATTATTTCGATTTACACCCCCCCAAATAACAGTAGCATAACTATTAGGACAATATGTATATGCATGACCATACCTTGTACCTGGAGATGAATCTAATTTAAATGTATATTTTGACCACATATCTTCCATAAAATCATACATATAACAATCTTTTGCTAATATATTTGGCCCACATAATCCACCAAATAATAATAAAGATGGACTATTATTATTAATATTATATGTTAAGGTCATAGATGCATATGCTCTTTTCCCTGGATTCATACTTAACTTTTTTGAAGTAAATGTATTAGTTCCATATGTAAATGTTATAAATTCATCTAAGTATTCATTTTTAGAATTTATTCCACCATAAATGAAAAATTCATTTTCATATTCTACCATTGAGTGTCCATATGTTTTAGTAAATATTTTATTATCATGATAAATATGAGATAAAAAAAATTCAGGTGGAGACATTACACAATCAGCAACTTTAGCATTCACACTTGTATTATGTTTTACTTCTTTTAATTTAGAATTACTAAACGAATGCTTAAATGTTTTCGATTCCTTTATATTCAACATATTATCATCTTCTAAACCTTTTTGTGTTGTCAAAGTTTTTTTATATGTTCCAGAGGTTTGTGCATTTAATTTCTCATTCTCGTTTACTATATCAACACTCTTTAAGCTATTGTTCTTACTCATTGACTCCAAATTTTCTTCAATCCTTTTCTTAGAAACATTTATATTTTTTGACTTTTTCGTAAGTGCTTCTGCTTTCTTTTCCTCTTCCGAAAACTCTTCCGTTTCAGAGAAGTCCGAGATATCTGACATTTTTTTTATTTTTTAATTATATACAATTTGTTATAAATCCGATAACCTTGCAAAACAACGTTTGATCATTTTATAAAAATTGCACAAAGACAAGTAAATATATAAATAAATAAAAATATATATATATATATATATCAAAGTCTTTATATTTGTATTTATAAATAATATCGCTACAAAGTTTAAATTGTAATTATTAAAAAAATAAAATGGTATAATTTCAAATAAAATAAAAACATGCACACTTTAATTTTTTTTAAGGTTATGAAAAAACAAATTTAAAAATAAAAAAGAAAAAGACAACATAACAACGAAGTTTATTATATAAATATTATAATATTTAAACAAATATGTATATGTTATTTATTTTGGGATAAATAAATAAATATATATATATATATATATATTATTACAAGACAGTGGAATGTTTCATATTATAAAATGCATATTTATATATTATGTTGTAAAAAAAAAGAAAGAAAAGGAAAGAAAAAGTCTATACTATGAAAAGTGTACGAATAGCTAGCTATTCTGTCATTAATAAGGTCTTTTTTTTTTCTTATTTTATTTTATAATTATTCTTACTTTACAACATATAAATATAAAAATAAATTCATATGCTTGTACACATGTAATTATATTTGTAGTATTGTGAAATTGTCATATTTAATTATATTTTCCCTTCTTTTTAACTTTTATTGTTGAAGGTTAAAGATATATATATATATTTATATTTATTTATATATACTTATATACGTTTATGCATTAATGTTTTAATAAAATAAATAAACATATACATAATCACTTTAAATACAATTATTATATATATATATATATTTACTATGAACCATGGCTATATTAAGCATATTATCATTTAAGTAATTCTTTTCGTTAAATTTTAAAAGTAGGTTTACTAGAATAAATCAAATATATAATTCCCTAGACATAAATCCTCAAAAAGAATTATTATGCAAACATTTTTTTTTTTATATATAAGTACTTTGCACTATCATTGTGTATAGAACAACTCAGATTGATATTAAGACACAAAAAATAATATTTAAATAAATATAATTATAATTATATTTTGGAAATTCATACATTATCAATATTATCCTTTTTTTTTTTTTTTTTTTTTCTTATTCTTTTGTTCTTATGTTATAACCGTATGTCCATTTAAGTAATTAATTTTTTTTTTTTTTTTTTTTTTTTTTTTTTTTTTTACGTGTTTATTTACATATTTTAAAAAATAAAAATAAAAAAATTAAAAAATATACCATTTTATAAATAAAATATATATATATTTTTTCTGTCCTTTGATAATTTTTATATATAATTTGATTGTGTTTTTTATTTTATATATTTAAAATAATATAGAAATCTATCTTGTCCAGATTATTTTTCTTTTTTTTTTTTAATTCTTTTTCTTATAATTCTTGTTATTTTTGTTACATTTTTATATTACATGATAATTCTATATTTGTTTTTTTTTTTTTTTTTTTTTTTGCATTTTATAAATTTATGATTTTACTTTAGTTGTCTGAAATATTTGTAATTTCGTATTTATCCTTTTGTCTTTTAAGAAAGAATTAATGAATTGTTATAGCTAAAAAAATATCAATATCAATAATTATAAATATAAATGTTTATATATATATATATATACAATTCTTTATATTTATATAGACAAATATATTTTCTTTTAATTTTCTTTTATCATATAGTATAATATTTTATTTTTATATATATTTTTTTATTTTCTTCTGATACTTAAAACTTGTAATGTTGTATGTATTCAAAAGAATAATGTGTAAAAGTCACAATTACATTTTTACTTTTTTCTTATGGATAGTAATATTTTTTATAAATGAAGAGAATGTACAAGGAAAAGTATATCAAGGACAATTTTATCTGAAAAAAAATGAGAAAATTCATTATTTAACAAAATTCAGTTGCAATATAGGAACTTGTCAATTTAATATTAAAATGAAACTTAGAGATAATATAACAGCTAAATTGCTTAACAACTATTATAAGCTTAATAATAAAACTTTGAAAGAAATGGAAAAAGATAAAGATGATGTGAACAAACACAAATATAATGATAGTAAATATTATGATAATAATAATAATAATAATAATAGTAATAATAATAGAAGTAACAAATTATTTCATATGGATTATGATAATGCTTATTATGTATTAAGTAATCAGGATTTGGAATATATACCTCAAAGAGTAACACTCATGCAAGATATTGAACAAAAATATGTTAATAAAAATGATAAATGTTATGCCTTTGGTAATTTAAAAAATTCTCATATGTTTAATATACCTTTTTATTTTAAATATTCAGATTTAGTTAATAGTAAAACATATAATTTAAAAAATTTTATTAATAATAAATATTCTATGTCTTTTAATGCTATACATAGTGAACTAAAAAATAATAAATTGATTCAATCTGAAATATTGAATTATGGACCAATGTTAAATGAAAAAAATTCTAATTATGCATACAAAGAAATATATGCTAAAACAACACATAGAGTGCATGTTTGGTTTTTAATGTTTGACGACTGTTATGATAATTTCATACGGAATTTAAAATTAAATATAAAGACAAAAATAGCTTATTGGGAATATTTATTGCACGCTTCAAAAAAGTTTGACATATCAAGTTTAAATGATATTGATATAAATGATGACACTAGTTATGATGATCTTCAAAATGAAGAAACTAATAAAGATATATATGATAAGGAAAATATAAATAATAATAATAATATGAATGAGAATAAGAATAAGTCCATATTTTATAAATCGTTCAATTTCGACAAAATAACTCTTTTAGAAAATCCTAAAAGATTTTTATTTCTAGAAGAACAATTCACAAAAAGTGAAATTAATGATATATCATTTTTCCTTAAATATTACCAATTTAAAAAGATGAAGAATTTTAATAATATGTATAATAATTTATATAAAAACGGATATTATGAACAGGTTATTGATTATATATATCAAAACGAAGGATTTCATATTGAATACGAAGTTAATATATTTCAAACAAATAAATCACACTTTTCTTATGAATTACTTTATTCACCTATACTTACATTTATATTAACTATTCTATATATCCTTTTAATTTTCAATTATGGTAGTACTATAATACAAAATATTACATCTAAAAGTCATAAACATGCTATGATACTCTCTGTAGCTATTGTCATTTTTATACAATTACTATCTAACTCATTATTACTAATCCACTTGTTTGTTTATTCAAAGAACGGAATAGGAATTGAATTCTTTAAAATCTCTTTTAATATATTAAATTTCTTAGCTCAAATAATTATGTGCACTATGTTACTTTCATTGAGTTACGGTTTTACCATTTTTGAGGCTTCCTTCGATATAATATTAAGAATTAAGGTTATCTTTATAATTATCACCATATTTCACGTAAGGCAAATGAATAAAAGAATATATGTCAAAATAATACTTGGTGTTATAATAAATAAATAAATATATATATATATATATATATATATATTACATATTATATATTATTTATTCCGTACAGGTAATTTTGGTCATATTAGATAACACTTATATAATGGAAACCTCTTCCAAATTTTTCGACAACGATAATGTAACTGGGTACATAATATTTGTTTTAAGAATATCACTAGCTATTTTATATCATTTTAATATAAACAATTTATTTACAATGTCTAAGTTTACACCAATTCGTAACTTTTTAAAAAAATTGTATGTATACGGACTATTTTATATTTTTTCTTTTCCTATCATTTTTATCATTTGCTATATATTTGATACATATTGGAGACAAAGATTCATGTTATTTGGGACAGCTCTTTTGCAATTTATATCTACATATTTTATTACAAAAATGTCCTTAACAAATTCAGAATATTTTAAAGTTTCCGATATGTCTGCAAGTGATCTGCCTGGAGCAACATCCAGTTGGTTCAATCAAAAAATACATACATATTAAAAATAAAATAAAGTAAAATCAATTTATTTTATAACTATACAGCTATAGGGATATATTTTATTATTTTATTTCTTTTTTTATTTGCTTTCCCTTTTTTCTATCAGAATATATGCACATGAAATATTATACATATTTAATATTACATTTTATGTATATAGTAATTTTTTTTTTTTTTTTTCTTTTTTTTTTTTTTTTTTTGTCTTTTAATTCAAATGCTCACACTTTTTTTATAAGAACATATACTTTAAAATTAAAAATATTAAGTACAAAAAAAAACAAAAAAAAAATAAAACTTAAATGGAAATATGTATATATTTTTTTAGAATTATTTAGATTATCTTTTCTTTTTCTTTTTTTTTTCAAATGAAATATACACCTTTTTATATATACATATATATATATTATACATATTTATTATTGTGCTTTTTAAAAGCCTAACCACTAGATATCACGTGAAATACCAATATTCACGAACACACTTAAAATATTTTATCATTTTGTATAAATATCAATAAATTAAGAATTTCATAAAAGAATAATATGTAATATATTATCTAATGTATATTCTTTGAAAAGAAGAATAATTATAAAAAATCAAATAAAAGAAAAAAAAAAATAATATTTATTTATATATAATTATAACATGATTTTATAAATTGCTATCCACCTATTCATTAGCTCATTTTTAGACGCATTCCTTACATATAAAAAGATTTGAATTTTTTATTTATGCATATTTTATTAATTACATCTCTATAATATTCATATGTAATTTATTTATTTGGGTAAATTTCACAAAATTGTTTGAAGAGCCAAACGAATGAATATTACCATAAAAGTATATTTAAAAAAAAAAAAAAAAAATTAAATAATAAAATAAATAAATATATATATATATATATATTATATTTATATAAAGTAGAAAATTTAAATACAAAATATATAAAATTAAATAATTTTTTTTTTTTTTTTTTTACTCTTTTATTTTGCTTTCTTACATATATATACAATATTTATTTATTAATTTATTCATTTTATTTTTTTGTATTTCATAAAATAAGGTTTAATATATCTTATATGTTATATAAAAAATGCTACATATATTAATAAAAAAAATTCTAAAAAAAAAAATATAAGAAAAAATTATACATATATAATATATGTTTTATTTTATTTAATTATTTTAATATAATATTATTTGTTCTTTATAATTTTATATATAAGGATTTTTATTATTATTGTGTGTACTCGAATTTTTTTTTTTTCTTTCCTTTTTTTTTTTTTTTTAATTTAAAAATAGTACTAATAATTGAAATATAAAAAATCATTCACACATATATGAAAAAAAAAAAAAATTTAATTATTATCATATAAATATATTTATGTGTGAATTGATAAAAATATTAAGTTCATAAATTCCTTTAATAAAAAAAATAGGAAAGAAGAGTTCTCATTTATAAAAAAATGGCTGATAGAAAATCAAATAAAAATGCAGTTGTAAAAAATGTAGATATGACAGAAGAAATGCAAATTGATGCTATTGATTGTGCTAATCAGGCCTTACAAAAATATAACGTCGAAAAAGATATTGCTGCACATATTAAAAAAGAATTTGATAGAAAATATGACCCAACATGGCATTGTGTTGTAGGAAGAAATTTTGGATCTTATGTTACTCACGAAACCAAAAATTTTATATATTTTTATATTGGACAAGTAGCTATATTATTATTTAAATCGGGATGAAGTATAACCTTTATAATAATGACATGACCGATTTGATCTTTAAATCGTTTTCCCATTTAAATAAAACAATATGTAAATATATATATATATATATATATATATGTTACATACAACATTCAAAAAGAAAAACAAAATAAGAATAAATTTTTATTTATAAAAAGTTTATTATTCTTTTTTTTTTTTTTTATAACTGTACTTTTTTTTTTTTTTTCTTCCAAAACTTATTTATTTATATACACATATAAAAAGTATATATGTATTAAAATATGTATGACTATTTTTATATAAATATATTTGTCTATATGTCTTAATATTTATTGATATTAATAACATTTATTTTTCTATTTTTATCGTTTTATTGATATTTTTTTTTTTTTTTTTTTTTTATTCCTTTTTATATGTGCATCGAAAATGAACATCATATGAAAAGTTATACATTTATTTATAACACATATATGTATTTTCCCCCTTATTTTATTATTTTTTTTTTCTTTATTCTTTTTAAATAAGTATGAATACTTGACAAAAAAAAAAAAAAAATATATATATATATATATTATATAATATAATATAAATAAAATAATATATCATTATAAGAAATATCATATCACGCCATTTCTATCTTTTAAATATTCTATTTATTTCATATTAATATGATGTTTCCAAAATATACAAATATAAGTATTTTTAATTATTAATGGTTTATAAGATTTTTTACTAAATCATAAACGACAACTATATGTATATAAAAAAAAAAATATTAATATTAAATGCATACACATTTGTTACAATAAACATAAAAAGTAAACAAAATATAAGAAAAAGTAAGGATAAATAATATTCTATTTATTTTTACAAATTAAAAATATAATTTTTGACTAAAAAAAAAAAAAAATTTATAAAGCCAAAAAAATTAAAATGCTAAAAGCAGCGCACCAATTTTGAGTCCTTTTTTTTTTTTTTTTTTTTTTGGGGTTCTAGCTGTATATAAGAACTAGCTAAAAAAGGTAAAGTTTTTATTCTCTTGTTCTTTCAATATCTATATTTTTGGTTAGTAAATATATTTTCATATCGATTTCCAAATCTCCAATAAATTGTTTATCAGTAGTCAATGCCATCATTAATCCTCCAAAGGAAGCATATACAGTCCTAAAAAAAATTGATAAAAATATAAAATAAATAAATAAATATATATATATATATATATATAATAAATATTACCAATTAATAATGTAACATTTTTAATGGACAAATATATGTATGGCACAGGTTAAAAAATTATATATTTATATAAACGTTCATAAAAATAAAAAAAAAATACATAATTAAATACATATAGAAAGATTTTTTAATAAAATACATATACACATCAATACATTAATATTTATATATTCTTCATATTTATAGGAAAATATTAAATTATACCTTCTTTCAGATGATAATTCTTCAAATTTAAAAATTCTTCCACTCATAATATAATCAATATTATTTAATGGAACATTTTCATTTTGTTCCCAACCCTTTTCATCATTTCGATTTAATAATTTATCTTGAAGTGCTAAATAAATAGCCTAAAAATTAAAAAAAAAAATATATATATATATATATATAATATATAGTTATATAAAATATTTTTAATAAAATTACTACATAAATATGTAAAACTATACAGATAATAAAATAATACCTTTATTTTTCTTTTTTAAATATTACCTTTTTTTCTTCAACCTTGAACAATTCAGAATGAACATCAAGAATTAACTCTGCATCATAACCTGTACTTTTTGCTTTAATTCTACTCACTTTTTCAAATTTTGAATTATCTACACTACTTATAACAAAACGATCTTCAAATAAAATGTTTGATGCCATTGTTTTTTATATCATTAATATATATATATATATATATATATATATTTTTTTGAAGTCAATATCAAAATTTTACAAATTATATACAATTTTTTATTAAACAATATTTTACATTTATTTCATAATTTTTTTATAGATTCATAATTCTATATAAAATTTGGAAATTTTTAAACATTACTCATTATATAATATTTATTTTTATTTCAAAAAAAAAAAAAAAAAATTGGATTCCTAATGTTTTAAATATATCTATTATTAAAAGAATAGATAATTTTTATTAATAAATAATAAAATGGAATACAATGAAAAAAGTAAAACTTTAAATTTGGAAAAAAAGAAATATTATTAGTATATTAATAAAATTTAAATATAGAGTATATTTATAATGTATATAAAAACCAAAAATTAAAATCAGTCATATAAATTTATATATTAATAGGTTCTCCATATAAATAGAAATAAAATTAATATATATATATAAAGTTAATTATATATATATATATATATATATATATATATATAAAATATATATATAATATATGTATATATTATATTATTATTGTGGAAAAAGTTTAAAAAGGCAACGTTTTATTTTATAACAAAATTCTATTAAGATTAAAAATATTTATTTAATTTATATGAAATATACTTACATAAATATTTTGATGAAATAAATTGTTATTTTATTTTATTTTTTTATTTTATTTTATTTTTTTTTTTTTTCTTTATTTATTTTATTATTTCATTTTATTTATTTTTTTTTTTTTTGAATGGAACAGTTGTTAAGAATACAAAATATCTATGCTATAATATTTTAAAGGATATTTTATTACACATACAGTAATATTTATATCCCTAATATTATTATATTATTATTAATATTTTTAGCGTATGAAAATAACATCTGTTTATTTTTTTTTTTTTTTTTTGTCCTCACTTTTACTTTCTTTAATTATTTATAAAGCTTAATAATTACTAAAACTTTTTAGGAAACATACTATTTTTATAAACTAAAATATTCTCATATAATAAAAATATTGTTTATATAACAATTACATTTCTTATTATTTTTAATTTAAAAATGTGTATATCTAAAAAAATAGAAATTATATAAACCATGCAACTAAGTTGTAATATCTTAAAATTTTGTTAATAAAAAAAATATAGTAGTAATATTAACAATAATGAAAAATGAATGGAGTAAATATCTTCAAATATAAATGTTTTTATATATTATTGAATTTTATAAGAAAAATGAGGTACATGTATACAAATATATACAAAAGTAAATATATCATATATAATAATGATAAAAAAAAAAAAAAAAAAAAAAAAAAAAACGTAAAAAATAAAAAAAATATAAAAAACATAATAAAAATATTTAAAATATATATTTAATAATATACCATTTCGTTTTAATAACTTCTACCAAATAAACACCATCTTTTGGCTGGTTTCCCTGACCAGAAACATTTCATATTTGGTGGCATAGCTGGTTGATCTAACGGGATACATAAAGGTTTCATAGCACCAGATAATGTCGTTTCACTGTTTGTTTGGTTTACTGATAATCTTTGAGTTTCTTTTTTAATTTCTTCTTCTGTTGCTGTATCTTCACACCATGGGGCAAGGACCATTTTCTTTTTATTTAATGCATTCATGACTTCACTAAAACTCGTAACTTGAACAATTGAATCGTCTAATTTTTTCTTTGCTTTTAAGAAGAGATTTTTATGAATATCAACAAGCATTTGTTGTGTTTCTAATAAAACAGATTCTTTTTTGACATTACATTTTTCGTTATTATCTCTTCTAACAATAACACATGAATTATTTTGTAAATCTTTAGGTCCAACTTCTATTCTTATGGGAATACCTCTTAATTCCCAATGATTGAATTTATAACCAGGAGAATAAGATGCTCTATCATCATAAACACAATTAATTTGAGCATTTTTCAATATTTTTTCAATATCTTTACAATAGGAGTGTATAGCATTTTCATCTGTTGTTTTATAAAAGATGGGTACAATAACAACTTTATATTTAGAAACATTTGGTGGTAGAACTAATCCTTTATCATCACCATGTGTCATTATCATAATACCAATAGATCTAGTGGTACATCCCCATGAAGTTTGATGAACATATTGTTTAACTTCATTTTCATCTTCAAATTCAATTTTAAACATCTTTGCAAAATTTGTTCCAAGATAATGAGATGTAGCTGCTTGTATGGCTCTTCCATTTTCACTTATAAAAGCTTCAGCAGTAGAAGTAAAATTTGCACCTCCAAATTTTTCTCCTTCACTTTTTATTCCTTTAATGATAGGTACAGCTAGATATTCTTCATACCATCTTCTATACAAATCTAGAATATCAAATACTAATTTTACAGCTTCTTCTTCATTTTTATGAGCTGTATGTCCTTCTTGCCATAAAAATTCTCGAGTTCTAATAAATGGAGTTGGTTGTTTAAATTCCCAACGTACCACAGTATTCCATTGGTTTAATTTAAGAGGTAAATCACGATACGATCTAATCCATTTTGGAAACACTGAATACATAATTGTTTCACTTGTTGGTCTTATAGCAATTTCTTCGGGTAAAGTAGAATCACCATATTTTGTAACCCAGGCAACTTCTGGACTAAATCCTTCTATATGATTTTTTTCTTTTTCTAGTTTATTTTTTGTAACAAATAATGGAAAATAAGAATTTTCAACATTTAATTTTTTTATTTCTTTATTAAAAAAAGCTTGTACACATTCCCATATATAATATGCAGCAGGTCTTAATATATAACAACCAGAAATATCATAATATTCAATTAATTCACTTTTTACAATAACCTGAGTATACCAATCTGAAAAATTTTCTATTTTTTTTGAAGTGATACCTAAAATATTACTATCCTTAGATTTGTTTTCTTCTACTTCATTATTACTTAAAACTTTTCCTTTTAAGATGGTATCTTTGATATGATTATTATTATTATTATTATTGTTATTATTGTTACTATTATGGTTGTTATTATTCTGTAATTCTTCATGTTTGGACATTTCTTCTTGTACATCTTCTTTTTTATCTACACGTGATTTTGATGTAGCATCTTCTTTTATTTGTATATATTCAGGAGAGTGATTAAAGGATTCACAAAATTTTATTACATCTTCTGTTTTTATATATAAACTACTATAATTATGTAAAGGATGTATAATAACCTCTTGCATATTTTTTATCTCTTCATCAAAATATAATTTTACGACATTTTCTTTATCATTTTTCATAGCCAAGGGACTTAAACAACCTGGTTGGATATTGAGAATATTATTTAAATTGTGTTCGTCAACAAATCTTAAGTTGTTTGTTTTTAAAATATTTGATAAATTTTTTAAGTCGACAGTTTTGTTATTTAAGGTACATATTAGAAAATAATTTTTCTTCTTATCTTTTAAAAACAAATTCTTCAATATATTTGTAGAATTCTCTAAATTCATCTCTAATAAATCTTTAATAGTAGCAGCTAAGCCATGTTTTACTTCCTTAAAATTTATATTTAATTCTTTTAATTCTTTAAACAAACATTCTGACTTTTCTAAATATTCTTGGGGGATAATTATTTCTCCATTTGTATTTTTATTCATCTTTTCAATTTTATATGATCTTAATATTTTATGAAAATTATTTACCTTTAACAAATTCTTGTTTTTTAAATAATAAACAAATAATCTCATGAAAAATTATTTATTCATTTGTTTTCAGAGTTCTTTTCTTTTCAACTATATATATATATATATATATATATATATATATATATATTTATTTATTTATTTATTTATGTACAAATAATGAATTCTTTTTCATATAACAAAAATTAAAATGCAACTAAAAAGGAAAAGAAAAGAAAATGGTTATATATATTATATATATTTGAATATTTTTATATGTGTGTAGAAAATATATAATCATTTTAGGATTTAATTCGAAAAAATAAAATAAAATAAATATATGACATTAAATAATAAAGGATTAATGAAATATATCAGTTTACATTTTTTACTTTTTAGCATATTATGTTAACATATATATATATATATTATAAAAAGAAAAATGAACAAAAAGAATATGAGGTAATAATAATTCTCACTAAGCTGATAAATAAAAATGTTATATATATATATATATATATATATATATATATATTTATATTTATTTATTTAATTATTACTAACAACAATAAAATACATATATTAAATAAGTATTATTATAAAAATATATATATAAGATAAAATATTTATATTAATCATATATAATAATTTGATTAGTTGAAATTTTAAAGATATCATAAAATATAAAAAAATATATATTTCATTTTAAATGGTTTTATATTAACTGTATTTTTTTTCTTTTATAAATAATAGAATTTTTATATATTCATTTTATATAAAAAAATATAACTGTAAATTGTTTTATAACTTGCAATAAAACTATTATATATTTTGTATATATTTTATATATATATATATATATATATATATATATATATATATTTATATATTTTTTTTATTCTTAATATTTTTTATTATATAATTAATATAATATTTATGAATATTATGAATAATATTATATTCCTTAATATATATATTTTTTCTTTCATATGGTATTTATATAATTATTAGCTTTTTATTTTATTTTTTTAAATCTACCTACAATATATAAATAAATATATATATATAATTATATATATATATAATATGTATATATATTATGTATATATTTATATATAACTAATCGCATGTATGTTTTCTTTATCAACATAATATCTTTTTGAGAACATGATAATTATTTTTATTAATAAATAAAATATATTTAATTTTAATCCTTCATAGGATATATAAAATTTTTTTATTAGTATAATATATATATTATATATATATATATATATAAATTCATTTATATATAATATATAACAATATGCCTTATTTTTATAAGCGATTTTCATTTAAAAAAAATAAAAAAA
This sequence comes from Plasmodium blacklocki (nom. inval.), assembly GCA_900097035.1. Taxonomy (NCBI): domain Eukaryota; phylum Apicomplexa; class Aconoidasida; order Haemosporida; family Plasmodiidae; genus Plasmodium; species Plasmodium blacklocki (nom. inval.). The sequence goes on from LT969561.1 coordinate 561,411, forward strand.
AATGAATAATTTTTTTAATTTATTATTTATTTTTTTTTTATGCCAGCATCTTTTTATATTATATACAAGTGTATTTTATCGTTGAAGGTGTATATTCTTTTAATTTTGTATGAGAAATTAAAAAGAAAAAAAAAAAGTGAGAGAATAAAATATATTATTTATATTAAAAAAATAGATAAAAATTTAAAAATCTTATAATTAAAAAAGTCTCAATATTTATGTTTTTTGAAAATTCATGAAAATATGTAAATACGTAGAAAAATATTACCAAAAAAAAAAAAAAAAAAAAAAAAAAAGAAAAAAAAAAAAAAAAAAAAAAAAATTTTTTTTTAAATCAGAAGTATTATATTTATAATAAAATATTCAATCTATATTATTTATTTGGTGATTAATTCTTTTTTTTTTTTTTTTTTTTTTTAATAATAACATACATTATTAATTTATATATATATGTAAAATTTTATAATATCAATAATATATATTATATACTCATAAAATCATATATTTATATAATAATATATACGAAGCACAAAAAAATATATTCAATTTAATTATACATTTAAAAAAGAAGCAAAAAAAAAGTAATATAAAATAACACATGAACATAAATATATATATATCATATGTAAACAATAAAATATAAATAATAAAAAAAAAAAAATATAATAAAAATTGATACAAAACGAAAAATAAAATATATCAATGTAGGGAATATATTAATAATGAATAATAGAGGAGCAGACATATAATACCATTTTAACAAAATAAAAAAAAAAAAAAATTGAAATCAAAAAAAAAAAAATATATAAAAAAATAATAAAAAAAATAATAACAAAATTTTAACAAAATATTAACACAAATAACATATTATAAAAGGGTATAAAAATAAAAGAAGGGGAAAAAATAATAATTCACACTTACCCAAATCGTAAGCTTTATCTAAATAACTAACTATATACACATTTTTTTATTTCCCCCTTCTTTACACAAAACAAATACAAAAAATCAACAAATTATTATAATATATTACATCATATTATATTATATTATATTATACTATATTATATTATACCATATTATACTATAATATATTATATTATATTAAATTCTGTTTTTTTTTTATATATACGCTTTGTACTGATATAATATATATATATATATATATATATATATATATATACATATACATATATTCATATTTCTTTCTTTATTTATTTATATTCCCCTTTTTAATACCCATTGTTCAACATTTGCATAATAAAAAATGTGCCCTATTTATTTATCATATTGAAATTTTTTTTTTATTATTTGATTATTCATCTGCTAACCACTCAGCGAAAGCCTTCAATCGCATGTTGTTTTTCAAAAACTCATCCGATTCATTTTTATTTATCCACCTATAAATAAATAGTAAATAAATATATAAATATACATATTATATATATATATATATATATATATATATATATATATATATATATATATATATATGTATGTATGTATATAAACAAATATACATATAAATACATATAGCATTTCTATGCATATTGACATAATTTTATACATAATAATATTCATTTGTCTTTATAATTTGTTTTTTATTTTTATCTTTTTGTATTACTCGTTGAAATAGTTAAATTCAAATATGTCTGAGTGATAGATATATTCGAATGCATTACACAATTTATCAGATCCAAAAATATTATTTTTTATATTAGAAGTTAAATACGGTTTTTTTGAATAATCCAAAATTAAATCATATAAAGTTTCATAATAACATTGATCTTCTAATAAGAAAGATGAAAATAACATATCTAATTTTGCATTTTCAAAACTTTCTATCCATGACTCTTTATCAAACGGTAATTGATTTATATATTCCCATATAATAGGGAAAATACCTACAAGAACATCAAGATCTGTATAATTTAATGAAAGTCTAAAACTTTTCATTTCTAATATTTTATGACTCATAAATTGTGGTTTATTAATAGCTTCTTTACATAATAAAGAAATTTCTTTAGAGAAAATACTCTTTTCATTATCGATATTAATATCATTAAAATTTTTATTTATATCACTCATAATTATTGAATCTTCATTAAATAATTCTGCTCCTTTATCATCACTTGTATTATCATCTGTTAAAATTGTACTATGATTTTTTGTTGTTGAATATACTGAATCATAATTTTCTTCATCTTCATCCTCTTCTTCACTTTCTTCATTTTCTTCTTCATCATCTTCTGAATCATCATATTCTGATGATGAGATATAGGGAGTATTAGTATTCATTTGTGTATTACCAATTAACGAAAAAAATCTTAGTTGTTCATCTGTATATTTCGTTTTTACTATATAATTATTTATATCAAATGACTGTTCTATATTTAGTATAACACTTTCATTCTCATTGAAAATATCATCCTTACCTTGTTTAATTTTAATAGGAATATTTTGTTCAGCTGATAAATTATTCGTTTCAATATTTTTATCTAATGGTTCATTATTTCGGAAATCATTCACTGTATGAACAAATTTGTTATTTTGTTCTTCATTCTTATCAGATAATACATTTGGTAGATCCTTATCATCACATATTAAATGTTGACTTGCATTAATTTCATCTGTGAGTTTTTCATCAGCATTATGATCTATCATTTCATTGTTTTTGGAACCATTCATCTCATCATGAGCTTGGTCAACAATAACATATTCCTTATCCTCTCTTTTTACATTTTCCTGATCATCCACAATGTTATTATTAGTTACCTCCTTAGGATTATCAAAACTTTTCTGATCAATAATTACATAATCATTTTCTTCCCTTTGCATATGTTCATGACATATAATATCAGAAACTTCCTTTTCATTTTCAAAAGTATCTTGATTATCTATAGTGTCTTCTTCTTTAACATTAGTTATGTCATTTTGCGATTCTTCGATATCTCCAACTTTTCTATGTTCTTCTTCTAGTATATCTTCTTCTTTATTTTTCTTTTCTAACTGTAATTTATCTTTAACATTATTTGTATAATATGCACTCAATCTAGTATATTTTGGAATTTCGACATTGCATGGTATATTTATATACTTTCCAATAACACAACATTCATCAATAAATGCATTCTCATTAATAATTACATTTTCATTAATAAATGAACTCAATATGCTAACATTATCTTTAATAATACAATTATTGGCTATTACGGTATTAAGAATTTTACAATTTTTTCCTATCTTACAATTTTTTCCTATAACTGAATTTTCAATGGTAGTATTGTCTAATATTTCACTAAATTTTTCTACTAAAACAATTTTATATAATTTACATGTATCATGAACAAATGCATTTTTATGTTTATATAAACCTGGTTCAGTCAATATGCGTTTTGGCTGTTCAGGAAGTAAATGATAAGCATTGGCAAGAAAAGGATGTACATTTTTTTCAATTAACATTTTAAAAAATTTAAAATATATTCGAAAGTCTGATAAAGTAGTAATGATATTATTACATTCGGTATAATTATAATCACCATTTATTTCATGAACATATATCTCTTCTATTTTTATTTCTTGTTTAAGTATATTATATATAAAATCTTTTTTTATACATTGATAATCAAAATTATCTTCAAATAATTTAAGAACTTGTGGAGTTATTATAAATATATTTGGTATTATAAGATCATATGAAATGATAATTGAATTCGAACATGCATTTAAGATAAAAGAAGCACGCCTATTCCTACTATAATGATGAATATCCATGTCATGATAATTATTAAAAAGTTCACGATAATCCATACCATGAGAATTTGTACGTAAGTTATGACATTCCATATCTTGATTGTTGTCAATAAGACTATGACATTCCATATTATGATGATTATCCATATGGTAATTACTACTTCTATTATAAATGCTTTCCCTTGGGTATATACTTCCCCTTGTATATATACTATCTCTTGGAAAAATACTGTCTCTTGGATATATACTATCTCTTGGATATATACTATCTCTTGGAAATATACTATCCCTAGTATAAAAACTATCTCTTGGAAGAACACTACCCCTTGAATAAAGACTACCTCTACGATTATTATTATTATTATTATTACTATTAATATTATACATACTATTATATCCATCAACATTATGATCATCGTCTACATTAACATAGTGATGGTGATGATGGTGATTATTAATCAAATCCTTATTTCCTCCTTTGAATAAACCCTTTTCTTCATATCGACAACCTTTTCTATCTTTTATATTAATATCTTTAAATATATCATTTGTTAATGTAAAATGTTTCTTTTTTTTTAATGGTTCAAACAATAAAAGCTTAAATGTAAAATTATCATATGCTAAAACATAATCATCATTGTGAGATTTATTTTCCGTACTACAATGTGATAAAATTAACGTCATAATTTGGTTTTTACATTTTTCTTTATTAGTAAAATGAGCTTTAATAATTTCTTTCACATTAGCTATGGGAACAGTATCAGAAAGTAATAATAATATATCATTGTATACTTCAACACTCTTTTTAAAATCTCTTAATGCATCTCCTAAAGTTTTTACTTTTTTATTCATTTTTATTATTTCTATATCTAAATCATTATATCTCTTCTTACTTCTTTGAAATTTCTCAATATAATCTAATAATTCATTTTCATGATGAGTTACAACTACATATATCTTCTTTACATTGTTCTGTTTAAAAAAATGTAACTGATAATCTATTAAACATAAACCATTCATAGGTAAAAAAAAACGCAGACTTTCGCTAGTCAAGGGTTCAAATACTTCATCAAAATTGTTTTCAATTAATAACCCTATTAAATTTTTCTTCTCTTCTTCATAACATAGATTAAAATCGACTTCCTTCTTCATTTTCCAAAGAAAAAAAAACAAAAAAAAAATTAAATAATATAAAAAAAAAAAAATAAAAAATAAATAAATATATAACAGAAAAAAGAAAAATGTAATTATATATATATATATATACTAATTATTTCTTTTGTCATCTGTAAATTATTCCTATTTCTTATTATTTGGAAAATTTTTATCCATCTGTATATGCGAATATGCATCTGTAGGTATAACATATATATATATATATATATATATATATTTATGTATTTAATTTTTTTTTTTTTTTTTTGTCCTTCATATATGGGTCAATAGGTAATAATATTTCGCAAATATATATTTTTACGTAATTAAAAATATATAATATATATAAGATTATATATATATATTTTTTTTTATTTTATATATATATATATATATATATATATATATATATAATATATATAATAAATATATTATATTTTCTTATTTTTTTGTTATTGGCTCGTTATATAATATTATGGAGAAGGCCTTAAAAATATATAACCAATTATTTATATTAATTTTTTACATATAATTTTTTTAAAACTCTTCATTGTTTCTTCTCGCTTTAAAAAAAAAAAAATAATAATAATAATGTATTTGTTAAAAAGTTATAATAATTAAATCCTTATCTTTTTATTTTTTCAAAAGAATACTGTGGCCAGTTCTTATTATAAAATCTTTGATAATTATTATTAAAAAATTTACAAATCATTATGAAAAAAAAAAAAAAAAAATTATTATTATAAATAAAAAAATAATAATAGGAAATCAATTTTTACATATTTTAAAAAAAAAACTTATTATTATTTATTAAATACAAAATAAATACTTTAGAAATTTTATTTTTATTATTTAATTTTTTTGTTATATTTTTTTTTTTTTTTTAATAGATTGGGAAAAAAATAAAAATTTTTATTTTAAAAAACTAGTAAAATTATATTTTATTCTTAAAAAAAAAAAAAAATAATAAATAATTATTAATAATAAATCTATATATAAATATTTATTATATAAATATATTATTATTATATATATTAAAATATGAAAATAAATAAAAACTTTATTTTTACATATGTATAAATATAAATTTAATTATGTTAAATATAATTATAAACAACATATTTTATATTATATATATATATATATATATATATATATATATAAATATAAAAATATATTTTATTTTTAAATTTACTATATTATAAGAACATATTTAATTATATAATAATCCAAACTTAAAAAAAAAAAAAATATATATATTATACATTTATATAATATGTATTATATATATATATATATATATTTATTTATTTATTTATAAATAAAATTATGAACATTGAATATATATATATTATTTATATTATTTTTATGAGCAAAATATATATATAATATATATAAAATACATATATATGCAAGTTTTAATATATATTGTATATTATTAGTTATACTTAATAAAAAAATAATATAGTAATAAAAAATTAATGTACTATAATATATTATTATATTATATATTTTTAAGCCCAATATTAACTATATTATAATTATATATACATTATATTATATATATATATATATATATATAATATAATATTATATTAAAAATATAGGTAATAATAAAATAATATTATAATAACCTTTTTCTTATTATTTATATACATCATCAATAAAATATTAAATTAAATATATATATAATAAATATTACATAATTATAATCATATGCAATTT
>LT969561.1:570540-583040 GCA_900097035.1 Plasmodium blacklocki (nom. inval.)
AATAATAAAAAAGTAATTGCTATAGGTGATAATACCATTACTCATTTGATGAAACATTTTTATAAAGAATTAGTTTATGAGAGCTTTAATGTTTTTGATTTTTATTCATTAGATATAGCTGCAAAGAAACATTTTTATGAAGAATACGTATCAAATGACTGGGATATTATGTATATACATATGTTGGGAGTTGATCATGTTGGACATATAAAAACACCCAACTCAAAAATCATGAAGGACGTTTTAAAAGATTTTGATGCATTCATAAATGATATTATAAATAAAATAAAATTAGATAATCGTAAAAATCTTAACACAGAAGAAAAGGAAAAAATTAAAATAATAAAAAACAAAAAGTTAAAAAGTTATCAAAACGGTGATCATATACAAAATGAAAATGATCATACTATTGAAGATATTGAAAATCAAAAGGATCAAAAAAATGATGATAAAAAAACACTGTTCATATTTTTTGGTGATCATGGACAATTAGATACAGGAGATCACGGAGGATACAGCTTAGACGAAACCCATAGTGCTCTTTTTGCATATTCACCCTTAACCTTTATATCTTTAGATAAAGACATCATTCAAAATAATTTTGTTTTATATGATAAAGATAAATTAAAAAAAAATGTTAACACAGTTAATGAAGAAAATAATTATAATGAAAATATAGATAATTATAAAAAATATCATTCATATTTAAAAGATATAAATAAAAAATATACTTATCATTATGATGTCAAATATACAAAACAAGTAAATTTAATGTGTACCTTATCCTTATTAATTGGGTCAACATTACCTTATGGAAATATAGGAAATATTATTATGGATTTTATTCCCAATGCATATATAAAAAATAATAATTATCTTTTAAAAAATATATATGATAACCAAGATAATAATATATATATGAACAACAACCATAATGACAATATAAATTCTGATAAAAATATAAAAAATAATAATAATTCTTCATTACCTGATGATGCTACAAATTTATATTATGAACTATTAAATTTACATTATATTGCTGAATTAAATTATGCTAACTTATGGCAATTGAATAGATACTTGAATGAATATGAAAAAAAGTATAATATAATAAAAAATGATGATTATCATTTTATTAAATCTTCATGGCATATTATAGAAAAAGAGAAAAAAGAATTCTTTTTTCAACCAAATAAAAAATTTATTAAAAATGACATATTATTAAAAAAAGAAAAGGAAACATATATACAATTCATAAATGATATGACAACTCTAATGGATATCACACAAAAATATTTTTACTTTATATTCAACATAAAAGAAAAATATTTTTTAATTTTATCTATTGTATTGAATATATTCTTATTCTTATTTTTAAAACATTTTTATTATTATTCAAAATTAAATTATTACCATAAATTAATTAAGGGTTCGAAGATTCTATTATTTATTACTCTATTCCTTAATATTATAGTAACCTTTAATTATTTTAATAAAAATATTTATATATTACTTTGTGTATGTGCATTCCTTTTATATTTTTTTATTTTCTCTTTATCAAGTAAAGAATATAAAAATATATTCAGAATATTTTCTCATGCCAAAATCATTTTCATAAGCAATAATATAGATATGATAATACCTAGTATAAAAAATTACAATATGAGCGCCAAACATAACATCAATATTACGAATAATGACAATTGCCATACATCATATAAGGATAGGAAACCCTTCACAAATAAAGAAAAGAAACAAAATAATACACTTATAAATATATTCTATAATATTATCTATTTCTTAAGAATGATTAGAAAAAAAATTGTACAATATATAATCTTTATGCATTTGACAATATACAATTTAACTATAGGTAATATTATTTTTATTCTATTTAAATTGTTTCCAAAAATTATAACCATTTCATTTCAAATATTAAGAAATAATTATTTCTTTTTTTTTGTTATTATATGGAGCTGTTGTGAAATGTCCTTTAATTATATAGATAAAGAAAGATATTACATTCATTACATTTTAATTGCATATGTTTTATTTTGCATACTTAAATGGAAATATCACCGTGTCTTTAATATAATAAGGTAATAAAATCCATACATTAAAAAAAAATAAAAATAAAAAAAATAAAAATAAAAATAAAAATAAAAATATATATATATATATTTTTTTTTTCATTTATTTATTTATTTATAACTTCTTGTTCCTTTCGTAGAGCCTTTATTATGTTATTGCTTCTAATAACTAATTCATGGTATAGCCATACACCCGAATATTTTGAGCATGGTAAAGAAAAAATATATTTAAAAGAATCTATACTAAAATCAGTTTTGCCAATATCATCTTATATTCTTAGCATTATATTAATAAATAGTGGTATTAATAATTTATTGAAAAAACGCATAAAAATAATAATAATCCAAATATGGACATTACAATATATCCTCCTTTTTTTGTTCTTAAATAATATTTACCATACATATATTCAATTTGTAACACCCCCAAGTATTTATTTCTTAACTATTTCAACTTTCATATTCATAATATTAAGTAAAAATATTTTAAATGAAAAAGAAAAATTACAAGATTCTTTAGACAAAATATATGAAGTCTGTATCACATTATTTGTCATAATAATTACCTCAATACCCTTATCTTTTATTATATATAGTAATACAAATTTAGGTGTATTATTTCTCTTTTATATGACACTTCTATTCTTCTACTTCATTCTTATAAGTTCCAACTGTTCAAATAATATTAGCCACATGAATGATATAACATTTACATGGATAAATGAAAATATAGATAATGGAAATAATCTTATAAATACAAATGAATGTTTGGAGAATAAAGAAAAGTGTCATTCATATAACACATCTATAAAAGAAAAATTTTATTATAAATTAATGGTAGAAAAATTCAAATTATTAAATGAATGCTCTTTATTAAATGAAGAAGAAATAATGCAAATGCAAATTTATAAATTAATTAGAGATATTTCTTATTTTTATATCAATGAAACAGATTTTTATATTTTATCATGTGTACTTTTAAAATATTCTTTTTTTATAACGGGACATAAATTTATTTTAAATAACTTACCACTAGTTTCAGGATATGTTGGCTTATATAAATATGTATGGCCTATAAGTCAGTTTTATATTTTTAATCATATTTTTTTTCCATTCTTCTTTACATTATTTTTTATCATTTTTACTTATAACATAAGAAGGATAAAAATTATAAATTCTTTTAAGCAATTTGATTTGTATTATATTTATCTTTATCCACTAATGAATTTTTTCTTCAAGTGAGAGAAAAAAAAAAAAAAAAAAATTATATAATATAATATACATCCATATCATTAATTATTCATAATTTTACAAAAACGAGTTCGTTTTATATTTGTCTTTCTTTATTCTTTTTAGGATTTCCTTTTTATTTTGTTGCAAATTTATTATATCTGTATGGGTTTCATATTACTTGAATCTACACATAATGGTAAAAATTTAATTACAGTGTAAAATGTTACATAATAAAAAATGTACATATATATATATATATATATATATATATATATATAATTTTTTCCTCTTTTTGCTTTTTTTTACAGTTATATGATTATTTCCTACCAAATATGTTTTACCTATTTGCTATACACCTTATCTTTATTATATTTTGTTTGTTGGCCTTTTTAATGACTAAACATATTTTTCTAAGATAATTTTTTTGTTGAAGATGGGTAAAAAATCATATTTATTGTATCTTCCTTTTTAATTGGCTCCCAATCTCTATCCTGTACAGACATAAATATATACAAAAAAAAAAAAAAAAAAAAAAAAAAAAAAATCATAAAGAGTTCAGTTAAATTTTGATTAAAACTGTAACTATACATAATAATTATTAATGAATTTATTTATGAATTATATCAATATATATTTTAAGTTTATATATATATATATATATATAACAAATTTGTTGTATATCTTTTTGTTTGATCAAAATATTTAATAAAAAAAATATATAATAGGTTTAATGAAAATTGTTTTGTAATAAATTTTTATAATGGTTATTTATATTTGTGGTAAGAATGAATTTGTTTTATAAATATATTTGTTTTTTATATATTAAAAATTTTTTATGAACTTACCTTCCACCAAGAATGTCCATATGAAATTAATATTTCATCATCCTTTTGTATATTGTTATGAGCATAAATAATCATAACATTATTTGATACAGTGGTGTCCTACATAATTTATAGAAATATATAACACAGACAAATATATATATATATATATATATATATAATATTTCTTTCATATTTTCTTTTCTATATTACTTGTTTTTGTTTTATTAGATTTTTATTTATTTTATGTATTTCTACAAATGCATTTGGTTTATCAGAATGATTATATAAAATACCATACCCTAAAGGTAGTAATTTATAATTCAAAGTTTCTTTCTTCCTATCGATTATAATATCTACCATTGCCTTATTTTTACTTTGTTCTTTTCCTTCATATAAATAATCGACGAGATTTCTTGGTATTTCTTCATTACATATTGATACAGTTGGACATATTTCAATAATTCCATTTTTCTTTATATCTTCTAAGGAGAAAACACCTAAACCACCAAGGGATGATTTTCCTATATATATTTTCTTTTGTATATCATTAAATGATATATTCTCACTTTTTTTTAATAAATCCTTAATAAAATTAATTGCGAAATAATTATGAAAATTTCGTTTGAACAGAATCATGCATAAAAAGTATAATATTCATTTAAAATAAAAAATGAAATAATTTTATTTATCATCTATACAAGTTATATATATATATATATATATATATAATATATCATTGTAAAAATTAAATTAAAAAAATAAAAAATTCATAAATGTAATTTCAACTTATTATAACATTAGATTATAACAGTAATCCTACATTTTTATATATAGATTAAATACAAATATTATTTTAAATATTTATTTATAATATTTGATAATTAAAAAATATAATATAATAAAAATTATAACAAATAAAAATATTTCTCTATATAAAGTAGTTTTAGTTTTATATTTAAATTTTAATAAGATAAAAAATAATATTCCTTAAAAAAAAAAAAAAAAAAAGGAAGAAAAGTAAAAGAAAAGAATATATATATATATATATTTAATAATTTATTAATAAATACAAAGTATATAATAATATTTCACATATATGTTGTTTAATAAATATAATAATATTATAATATGATATAATATAATATAATATAATATAATATAATAAAATCATTGTATTAATCGTCTTGGCATAGCAAAAGTTTCATGAATGTTTGCCATATTACTCAAAACTTCATCTATATGTTTAGGTATAATTATTTGATCAAAAAGTTCATATTTTTTTATTTTCTCCTTTTTCATATAATAATGAATATTATAATAAATAAGTGACAATGCACATAACGAAAAAAAACTATGAAATTGATCTGTTTGTTTAAAAAATAAATTTTCATTCTTCAAATTGTTCATACATTTTTTTTTTATATTGTATTCATCTTGTCCTATTCTTGAAAATCCTCCATTTACATTATCTTGACATTTTAAAATAAAATTAATAATAATATTTACATTAAATGCCTTCCCCAAATTTACATTCAAAGATGATAAACTACTTAAAACCCACCAAGAATAACAAACATCATGATCTTTCCCGACTCTACCATTAATACCAAAATTATCATATCTTTCACAAAGCCACCTAAATGAAAAAATAAATATATGAATAAATAAATAAATACATACATACATACATATATATATATATATATATATATATATATAATAGGATATATTATTAAATGTGCGGGTAGATATATACATATACCAATACCTAATTAATATTACACATTTTAATCATTTTTTTAAAACTACCTAATTAACTTTCTTTTCATTATAGGATTATAAGAAAAATAAGTCTTGCCTTTCTCATTCTTCAATAATTTTAATGAATGAATTGCACAAAAAGTTGTACCGGCATGGGATTCTGAACCAGGAAGATTTGAAAATCCTCCATCTATATTAAAACAATTTATTATCCATTGTATACATTTATCATTATTTATATTATTAACCTGGATATTTCTTTCCTTAAATAATTTATTCAATAGATATAAAGTAGACAAGGAACAAAACATAAAACGCATGTCACCATCAAATTTATATTGTACACTCTTTAAAGAAAAATGAAAATATCCCTTTTCTTCATCAAATAAGAATATTATAAAATTATATATTTCTAATAATGTTTTAGTACTTATACTATCCTCATCAGTTTTATTTAATAAAAATAATATTTGAATAGCACTCAAGGTAGAAATTATATTTGATTCGTATACATTTTTTTTATTACATGGGCTAAAACCTGTTACTATAAATTTTTTTTTTTTTTTAATATCTTCATTTGATAAAATATATGTTTCTTTTTTTAACTTATAAATATATTCATGTTTAATTTTCTTTCTATGTAAACATTTCATTACCAGCATATATATGACTTCTATAAATTCTTTATTTAGTATCTCATCTATAGATTCCATTTTTTTATTTATTAAGCTAATACCACTTAAAACCCAAAATATGGCACTCAACAAAATAGATTCATATTTGCTCGTCAAAATTGTTTCCTCCTCTTTTACTGATAGTTTCTTCTTTATGGTGTTTATAAAGTATTGTTCGTGTAATGATAGGTATAAATTCATATTTTTATAAGTTAACAGAAAAAATATAAATAAATAATATAAAATATAATATAATATAATATAATATAATATAATATAATATAATATAATAAAATATAAAAATCAAATAAAAAAATGAAAGAAAAAAAAAAAAAAAGAAAAAAAAAAAAGGTAAAGTTATTATATAAAATATGGACACATAAACAAATAATAATAATAATAATAATGATATATATAAATGAATTTTCAGAGAACAAGTAAAAACAGTTTAATATATCTGAAGGCACACAAATTAATTAGAAACCTTCAATTTTTAAAATATATATATTATATCATACGATAGGGTCCAGAACAAAATAAAAGACTGAAAAAAGAAAAACAAAAAATAATACAAGTATATATATATATATATATATATATATATATAAACATAATATTTTTAGATATAAAACCATATCTTATTCTTATTCTTATTCTTATTCTTTTTATTTATTTTTTTCTTTCTTTTTTTTTTTCTATTACTATTAATCCACTAAAGAAATCTCCAAAAAAAAGGTCAGATTTTTTCAAAAAATAAGAACCAAACTTATTTCTTATATGAAAAAAAGTTATACATGTTCCTATCAATGTAAATAAAATAAAAAGTAAAAAACCCAATATTCCTTGAACTCCTAAAATACCCACAGTTATTCCACTTATGATACCATAAAATTGTTTACTCAATATTAAAGAATGTTTGTTATGTTTAATGCTATTTTCATCATATTTTTTGTTACCCAATAATTTGGAGTCTAATATGTTTTCTGAGTTCCCTTGATATTCATCTCCTTCCATTATGAATTTCAACAAATTAATATTAAATAAAGAAATATATATATATATATATATATATATATATATATATATATATTATATTTATTATATATGAATAAATAATAATAATAATATTATATAAAAATATTATATAAACACTATATTTATATATTTATATATTATATATATATGTATTAATTTTTTATTTATTTATTTCTTTAAGCATGTAAAAATTAAATATTTTTAATACATTTTGCATTTGGTAAAATAAAATAATATATATATATATATATATATATATATAATTATGTATATTATATACATAAAGTAATATATTCACAAAATAATTAATTTTATATATATAGAAAAAATAAATACTATTTATAATATTTTTATTTAGTTTTTTCTTATGTAATGTTCCCCCTATACGAAATTATAATTATTCATAAAACATAATATACATATATTATATATATATATATATATATATTATATACATATGTATAATATACTATTATTTTAAAATTGGTATAAATATGTATCTATAATTAATGAATTCTTATTTTTTTCTTTATAATTTTAAAAATTATTAAAAATATCATTCAAAATAATTAAATAAATTATCTCCTTTGTATTATAATATTTTAAAGTTACAAATTAGTAAGTTAATATACCATCTCTAATACGTTGAGAATACATATACATATATATATATATATATATATATATAATATATTGGAAGAAATGATTAGAACATTTCTATATATGTGTAAATACACCCATATACGTTTTAAAATTAATTTATTTTTGTATTAATATTACCTACTTAAATATTAATATATATATGTAGCAATGTAATATTGTTCATGTGTCGTAAAATATTTAATTCTTATATTTCAACATATCTATCTTAATTCATTGGGAAGCAAATGACCCTTTTATAATTATCCTTTTTTTTTTTTTTTTTTTTTCTTTTTTTCCTTTTTAATAAACAAAAACAAATATAAGCATATATATATATATATATATATATATATATTTATTTATTATTTGTATATTATCTTCTCCATATACCGTTTTCTTTCCTTTTCGTTCTCTTTTTTTGCTAATTGTTCCTATTTTTATTTAATAAAAAAATGTTTCGCATATCTCCCATTTTATTATTCTTTCTTTTTTATTACTCCTCGTATAATATTTATCTGGTTTTAAGCTGGAAAAAAAATGGACAGCCCTCTTGTTTTAATGTTTCTTGTTCAAATGATAAATTATCCTATATTTATGATAACTCCAAATTTATTTTAAGTGAACTGGAAAATATTTTATATGATGTAAGGGACCAAAGAAATTCACATGAATTAGGTTTAAAAAAAAAAAAAAAAAAAAAAAAAAATCATCTAAATATAAAGAATATCGTAATAATAATAAAACAACAAGAATATTCATAAGTATGTATTTTTATTTATATTCATATTTATTTATGATTCTAAAGAAAATGAATATGATAAAGAATTAGATATACAAATAAAATTTCCACATAATATGGATCATCATGATTTACAAATATTCGATGATCAATATGAAGAAGAAAAAAAATATAGCGAGCCAGTTCCATATATAACTATTTCAAATATAGAAGAAGGTTTGTATATTATTTAAAAATAAAAAAGGAAAAACATATATAATAAAATAAAAAACACATTATATTTATTTATTTATTATATCACAATAGATTCAGATGATCTAAAAAAATCCACTATGGTAATAAATAAATAAATAAATAAATAAATAAAAATATATATATATATAAAATAACTTTTTATTATGAAGAGTTACAATTGTACAGATATTATACCACAATTTAAATTACATATAAAAATAAAATATATATAATATTCCGAATTATTTTATTTCTATATATTATAGAATGATAATATATACAATGAAGACACTTCAACCAATAGACCTTTAAATGAAGAAGAACAAATCGACATTGCCTTGTCTAAAATATATGAGGTGAAATATGAATAAATATAAACCCATATGTAATGGAAAATATATATATATATATATATATGTACATAATATATATTTATATTTATTTATTTATTTTCCCAGCTTGAGAAACAAATGAAAATGTATAAAGAACATAATGGGTAAAAAAAAAATATATAAATTAATATATACAAGTATAATTATTTATACATATCTTATTAAAAAATTAAACGTATTGCATTTATTCTTAATTATATATACTTTATATATTTAATATACATAAAAAGTTATTATTAATTTTATTTCTTTTTTTTCTCGCTCTTATAAAAATAAATATATAGGAAACAATATTTTAAAAAGTACTTGAGATGATTTAAAATGGAAGTTATATTTATATGGGTGAAAAAAAAAAAGAAGAAAATTTATATATATTTACATAAAAAAAATTTATAAAACATTGTCCATTGATATATATATATATATATATAATATTTACTTTATATTCATTTTAATAAATTATGAAAAATAGTGGTTAAACCTTAAATAATAAAAAATATACACATATAAATACATACATATATATATATATATATATATATATATATATATGATTAATATTTGTTTTATCCTTTACATACATTTCATCCATATTATATATTTTATTATATTATTTTTTTGTCCCCTATATAAATATATATATATATATATATATATATATATATATATATATATATATGTATATATTTATTTATTGAATATGTTTTTATTTTTCACGAAAAAAAAGAAAACATTAATGAGGGGTGGGTACGTGTCCATCCACATAAAAATTTCTTGTCATTGGGGGTAATTGTATTTTCATACCATCCAACTCTTTACTTAGTTTTATTTGACATCCTAATCTGGAACTAGAAAATATATATATATATATATATATATAGTGATGTATCATAAAAAAATTTTAATATATATATTTAAATTATGTCTACAAAATATATTTTATATTCTTACGTCTCGGTTATACACGGTGCAAGCTCCAACATATCTATTTCATTGTCCAAAGGTTCTGGTAATAAATCATGAAATTTTTCATCAATTATTACATGACAAGTAGAGCAAGCGCAAAATCCTTCACAAGCTCCTTTACACAAATAAATAAATAAATAAATAAATAAATATAAATATATATATACATATACATACATACATACTTATATATATATATATATTATATTATTATGCAATATGTACATTATACTTTAATTTCATTTACCCTCTATATTTATATGATTATCATGAGCCACCTTTAAAATACTATCTCCTATTTTAGCCTTTACAGTCTTTTCATAATTATCTTGATTTATAAACGTTACATCGCTATACAAAAAAAAAAAAAAAAAAAAAAAAAAGAATGAAAAAGAAAAAAATTAAAAATATATAATCATATAAACATATAATCACATATATATACATATATATAATCGCTATATATATTTTATTAGGAATAACACTTACATTTCGTCTACATTCTGTGTTGTAAAAAACTTGCCATTATTAAAAACAAAATTATTTTTTCGTATTGTATTATACAAAATTGTATTAAAAATTTTGCTTTTATTTAAAATTGAAAACTCTAAAAAAATCACAAAAATATATTTTAAAGGATTATATATAATATTTTATTTCATATTAATACATACATATATATATATAATATATATATATATATATATATATATATATATATATATATATATATATATATGCAACGTCTTATAAACATATAAAATTATAATTATATATATATATATATATATATATCATATATTTAAGAAATAATACTTGTTATCATTTTATTTTTGTTGGTCCCTCATTTAAGTTAATAAACTCTTATAGAAAAAAGAAAAACTTATATATATAATATATATCTTTGTATATACGTTCATCTGTAATATATATTCATATACATATATATATATATATATATATATATATATATATATATATTTTAAATATGTTTCTAGTTATGGCAATCACATTGGATACAAATTATTCATTATAAATAAAAAAATATAAAATAAATATCAATAAAATCAAAATCAAAGAATGCATTTATAAAAAAAATTATTTATTCACTTCTCATATAGGTCACCAAAAATGATGAAACAAAAAAAATGTATGCATATTATATAAATATAAATATATGTATTGTATATATATATTTTTTTTTCTCCTTGAAAACTATGAAACAGTTATAAAATAATACACATATTTTCTCGTTGTTATTTATTTTATATTAATATATGCTATATGTTTAAAATATACATATATAAATATATGTATATGCTTTTTTTTTTTCTTTTTTCATTAAATAATTATATTATATTATATTATATTAATATATATATAATATATATATTTTATATGTTATCGTTTTAAAGATATTAACATATGTAATTATTAAAATTTCTTTATTTTATTTTATATAAGTTTCTTTTATTTTTTTTTTATTTTATTTTTTTTTTATTTTTTTTTTAGCGTAATGTATATTTATATATAACTATTAAAGTGTGAACCTAAAAATAATCGAGAGATATTATATGAAATACATAGGAAGAAAGAAGCAATAAAACATAACATAAATGTTATAAAAAACAAAATAAAATAACAAAAAATATATATTTTATTCATTATTATAATGACAATATCATTTGGACGTAATCAAACGAATCTTTAAGGATCAAAAAAAAAAAAAAAAAAAAAAAAAAAAAAAAGAAAAGAAAAGAAAAGAAAAATATGATAGGTAAAATATTCGATAATGCCTTTCGTATAAGGACATACAACAGATTTGTATGCTTTTTGATTGGAGGCACTTTTGCTTATAGTTTTTCTAACCCTGATATGGATACAGTATATGACCTTTTCCCTATTTT
>LT969561.1:588040-682047 GCA_900097035.1 Plasmodium blacklocki (nom. inval.)
TATGTATAAAAATAAATATATTATAAGAAGAAATGCTTGCATGTAAATTTTATACCAACCAATAAAAAAAAAAAAAAAAAAAAATATTATAATGAGAATTAAAATAAAAATACAAATGAAATATAATACAAATAATATTAAAAATATTCGATTTACTATTTAATTTTAAAGAATATATATTATATATATATATATATATATATATATATATTATATTATTTTTTTAAAATATACATATATTTACATTACTTTTACATAATGTTTTTAAAAAAACTGTGCAGTAGCAATTTTTTCAGGTGTTCAAGAAGATCCTTTTCGCTAGTGACAAAGAAGGCTTATAATTTCACAGCTCAAGGATTAAATAAAAATAATGAAATAATTAATGTTGACCTTTCCTCTTTTATAGGTCAAAAATACTGTTGTTTGTTATTCTATCCATTAAACTATACCTTCGTATGTCCAACAGAAATAATTGAATTTAATAAACATATTAAAGATTTTGAAAATAAAAATGTAGAATTATTAGGTATATCTGTAGATTCAGTATATAGTCATTTAGCATGGAAAAATATGCCTATTGAAAAAGGAGGAATTGGAAATGTTGAATTTACTTTAGTATCAGACATAAATAAAGAGATTTCTAAAAATTATAATGTACTTTATGATAATGCTTTTGCTTTAAGAGGATTATTTATTATAGATAAAAATGGATGTATAAGACATCAAACCGTTAATGATTTACCAATAGGTAGAAATGTGCAGGAAGTTTTAAGAACTATAGATTCAATTATTCATGTAGATACAAGTGGAGAAGTCTGTCCAATAAACTGGAAGAAGGGCCAAAAAGCCTTCAAACCAACTACGGAATCGTTAATAGATTATATGAATAATGCAAACAAAAATGTATAACAGTGGAGAACTTATAAGTATACATTAACACGTACATAATATATATATATATATATATATATATATATATATATATATATGTTATGATATAAATGTATACAATTTTATAAAAAAAAAAAAAAAAATTTATAATATATCATATGTACATTCCTATTTATTATTTTATTTTTTTTTTATTTTAACATGAATATCACTTAAACATAAAATATTCTTTATAACTCTTTATACAAAAAGAAAAATATATATATATATATATATAATTATATATTATTTCTATGTGGACTAGGTTCTATATATTTCGTACCTTTTTTTTTTCATAGCATACAAAATATATTTTTTATATATCCAATCGCAATTATACTAATATTAATACATTAATATATATTACGTTATTCTTTTTTTATTTATTTTATTGTGTGCGGAAAAAAGGAAAAAAAAAAAAAAAAAAGAAAAATATAATAATAATAATAATTATTATTATTATTATTTATTTTAAATACATATATAAATTCAATATATTTCACGATAAAATCTGCATATGAAAATATATATATATATATATATATATATATATATATATATATATTATACAAATAAAAAAACTTAAAACTTTATATTGTTTTTTAAAAATTATTATATTAAATATATATTTATTCATCATTAATTATTAAGCACAAAATGTTATATATAATATATAGTTATTTGCACTAAGGCCAAAAAAAATAATACATATATATATTATTATATAAGTAATATATATATTTTTATATAATAACAGTAAATGGAGAAGAAAAAAAGGAAAAGAATTGGAACATTTACGGAAAAAAAAAATATTCAAAAAAAAAAAAAAAAAAAAAAAAAAAAAAAAAAAAAATTATGTTTTGAATTTATATTGAATAAATTAAATATAACATTATATATATATATATATATATATATATTTTTTTTTTTTTTTTTTTTTATATGTTATATATTTATGTAGAATTTCTTATAATGTAGAAATTACAGTTCGTTTTTCTTACAAAAGAATTTCAATATATTTTCATTTATAAAATTTTTTTTATATAATGATATGATATTAAAATTTTTAAACGCGTTATCATAAATAAGTAATATAACTAATACATATAATATATTTATTTATTTATTTATTTATTTTTTTATATTTGTGTTTTTTTTTTTTTTTTTGAACAATTATATATGTAATATATTATATGTACATACTTTTATGTAATTCCCATTATTTATCTTACTTATTGAACTTTTATATGATAATGTAAAAAAGAAATATGTCTATGAACATAAGCAACAGTAGTAAAAATACGTTCATATCGGATGAAAATAATATGACATATGAAGATGATTATAACGATACAGATAATAATAAGGATGAGAATGACGAGAGGAACACATTAATACAAGTACTACATAGTTATGAAGACTTTCAGAAAAAAAATATGAATTATGGAAAAGTAAATCCATATAAAAAAAAAGAAACACAATTAAGTAAAATAAAAAAGAAATTTGTACGCTTATTATCAAGTAGTGATATAACACTTCATGAATCTAATAGTGAACAAAGAACAAATAATAAAAACAGAAAAATGGAAAATATAACTTTTTTAACAAGTAGAGCAGCTATGTGGTATCAAGTTGAAAAAAATGACGATCCAAATTATGACTTGAAATTAGAAAGTTCTAAAAAGAAGAATCTTTTATATATAACAATGAATTCTATAAATTTATTTATGAATGATTTATTAAATGATAAAAGAGGTATGACATATATAGCAACTTTTATTATTGTATTATCAATTATTATAACATGTATATCAGGATTTATTACACTATATAATAATAATATAGACCATTACAATAATAATCATAATAGTAGTAATTATAATAATAACAATATTGACAATATTCCATTTTTTAATAATAATGAACCATATTTTGCAAATATAGATAAAAGAAATAACTGGCATTTAAATATTTCTAAAAATAATTATGACGATATTAATGAATACATGAATTATAATGCTTTGAGAATAAAAAGAGGAAATGATCAAGAAAATTACCAAAAATATAATGAAGAAATTTTTGAAATATTAGAACAACTGAAAAAACAAATTAATGAAAATAAAAATATAAAAATTTCACAGAATATACAAAATGTAAATAAAAAAGATGATAAATTAAATGTTTATGAAATTCATTTAAATATAGAAAAAAAAATAAATGAATTAGAAAATAAGATTATTAATAATAATAAAAATAATGATTCATTTAAAACTAATTTAATTAAAGAATTTGAAATTTTTAAAAATATATTTCATGATAATTATGAAAAGTTTAAAACACAATTTAATGATTATACAAATATTGTTAATCATATAAAAAGTTCTATAAATAATAAAGACACATTTTTAAATGATATTCAAAAGACACTTACACAAAATCAAGTGGATATAAAAAATAATTTGACTAATCATATTGAAAATGAAAAAAAAGAATTATTACAAAAAATAAATGAACTACAATCACAAGTTAAAGTTATGGAATGGAATTTCTTGAAACAAGAAAATTTGTATAAAGGAATGAAAGAAAATATATTAAAAATTATAGGTCAAAACAAATTAAGTAGTATTAATAGTATTAATAATAATAATAATAATAATAATATGTATGATAGTGATGATGATGAATGGTTTGCAGACAATAAAAATATTTTAATGGGACCCCCTATAGATATGAATAAGAAAAAAAAACAACAAAATGAATATAACAAAAATAATAAGAATTATTCTAATTATGGATTTAATGATAAATATATACCTCATGATATTAGTAAAGATATTCATTCAAAAGAAATAGAATCATTATATACACAAAATGATTTCAAAGAACTATTAAATATAATTAATGATATTAAAGAAGAAATTAATATGTTACAAGAAAAAAATATAAATTCAAAAGATTATATAGATGACACATTTCTACAAATGGAAGAAAGAATTTTAAAAAACAGTGAATATAAAATTAAATATTATTTAGAGATATATAAAAAAGATATATTAAATGAAATTACAGAATCAAAAGTAATATATAATGAGGAAAAATTTAAAAGTTTAACTTTAAAACATGAAAGGTTACAAGCAGATTTGTTAAAAAATATTAATAACCAAATAAAAGTCCAATCAAAATTAATTAAAGATGATATAAGTAAATCAATACATTTTATGATGGAACAAAAAAAAGGGAAACATCATTATAATAATATAAATAATAATACAAATTATATATCTAATAATAATAATAATAATAATAATATTAGTAGTAATAATAATAAAATGATATATTCTGATCAATTAGAAATTATACAAAAAAAAGTAGATGAATTATATAATGAATTCATATTAGATTATAACGAAATTGATTGGGCACTTGAATCTTTAGGGGCAAAAATTGTATATAAAATGACAAGTTCACCATTAAATAGAAATGATTTTATAGAAAAATTCCTTAATCAAATTGCTTCATTTTTACCATCAGAAGAAATATACGGAATGATAAAGCCTATGGGTAAAGACCCATCTATTGTATTAAGACCAACGAATTTTCCAGGTGACTGTTTTTCATTTAAAGGTAATCATGGGAGAATAACAATTCATTTACCAGCTACAGTTGATATTTCATCTATAGCTATTCAACATGTACATGAAAATATTAGTAACAATTCAAATGCTACTCCAAAATATTTCTCTGTATATGGTATTGCTGATTTAAATTGGCCTGAACAATTTGAGGAAAATGATATTAATTATGATGATTTTAAAAATAGCACTTTATATTCATGCTTACATTCTACTTATGGAAATATACAACCTAATGAAATTTTACAAAAGTGGTTAAAGGATAATAAACAGCCAAATATAATACATATTGGTGATTTCTATTTTGATAAAAAAAAAAGAATAGTAACATATCCCACCAAGTCATGTTTCCCAATGAAAAGGTAATACACATTAATATATTATAATATTATCTGTACATTTTTTTTTCGAAATAGTATATATTTTATGTTCAATATCAGTAATACATACATGCACATATATATATATATATATATATATATGATTGTATAAATACAATTACATACCTTCTAATTATATAAAAATATGTTTATTATTTCTTCTAATATGTTATTTTCTTTATATGTTCACATTTTATTTTTTTTTTATTTTTTTATTTTTTTGATAGGATAATTTTCGAATTTACCGAAAATTATGGTGCTTCCTATACATGTGTTTACAGATTAAAAGTTCACGGCCAAAGATGTATAAGAAAATTTAAATAATTTCCATTCCACAAGAACAGAACAAAAAAAAAAAAAAAAAAAAAAAAAAAAAAAAGCATACTGTTTTTCAAATATCATGTGTTTCCAACAAAAATATATAGTAATACAAGATGGATTATTTAAATTAACGTTTACTTTATATTTTTTTTTATATTAAAAATATTTGTTAAATTTGCAAGTTTATATAACTTTTCATTTGAAAAAAGAATATTATATTTGTATATATATATATATATGTGTGTATATTTCTTATTATTTTTTTTTTTTTAGTGTAATTCATTTTCTTATTATATAATCATATGTCCAATCATATTAATGTGATGTTAATTTTTTTTTTTTTTTTTTTTTTTTTTTTTGTTATTTTTGAAAATTTATATATAAATATATATTCTTATGTGGTTTGTTTAATATTATGATTTATGTAAAAAAAAAAAAAAAAAAAAAAAAGGTACATTTAAAAATTCCTCTTTTTTTTTTTTTTTTTTTTTTAATAAATATGATTATTCTATTATTACTCCATATCATTCATACGAATACATTATTATTTTTTATTAATTCTATCTTGATTTGTTATTCTATGAATAAAAATATAATAAATATTATATATATATATATATATATTTATATTTATGTGTTATACGTGTAATAATTTTTTTTCATCCTGTTAATTAGAGAAAAAAATAATATGTACAACATTGATATAATTTGAAAAAAAAAAAAAAAAAAAAATTAATAACCATAAAAATCTTTTAAATAAATTAAAATATATAATAATAAATATGTATATATATATATGTATATGTATGTATAATAATTTTTCCTGTCGAAATTGTATATTTCATATTAAAAATTCAGATCTTAAGAAGACTAACACATCAACATATAAACCTTTATTTTATATGAAAAAAAAAGAAAAAAAAGAAAAAAAAAAAAAAAAAAAAAAAAAAAACCATTTTTACACATTGTAAAAAAATGGATCTTTCTTATATATATAACAATAAGATATCATATTTATAAGTTAATTGTACTTCTAAGTGGATATATATTGAAATATATTCCTCTTGTTTGTATTTTTTTTTTAAATACGTCCATTTACGTATAATAATACAAACGTATAAATATTTCTCATGCTTTATAAAGGTTTCAAAGCAAGTACAATCATCGGTAGAAAATGTTTTAATTGGTGGAATAATTTGCCCATAATGTGGAAAGTGGGTATTACTTGCTCGGTACTTTTTCCACCTTTATGGAATTATAATGAAAGAAGAAAAGCAAAAGAAAAACAAATATTTTATAATAAATCTATTAGAGATTATGTATTTTTTGACATTGCAATAGAAAATAAATATGTTGGTAGGGTCTTGATAGGATTATATTCTGATCAAGTACCATTATCAGCTGAAAATTTTATACAGCTAGCTGAAGGATATCAAATAAAAGATAAATATATAGGATATCGTAATACATCAATACATAAAATATATCCTGGTATTGGTTTAGTAGGAGGAAATGTTTTAAATGATAAAGAAGGTTTAAGTATATATGGAAAAAAGTTTCCTGATGAAAATTTTGATATGGAATTTGTTCAAGATGGTGACGTTGCATTATTTAATGAAGGACCTCATAGTAATTCTTCACAATTTATTATTACATTTTCTCCCATGCCTATATTACATAAACATAATGTTGTCATTGGTACTGTTTTGAAAGGTATGAATATAATTCGTATGATTGAAAATGTAGGAACAAAATTAGGCCATCCGATGTATAATGTTAGAATAGTTAATTGCGGTTTATATAAAGGCTTAGAAAAAGATGGTCCTCCATTCTTCAATTTTACTGAAATTATTGAAAAAAATAAGGAACATTTAATATCCAAGAAAGAATTTGAAAAGTTATCGAAAGAGCAAAGACAATCTCTGTTAAACGATACAATTAAGACGGAAAAGAAAAAAAAACAAAGTTTATAAGATGACAAATGCACAATTGAGAAATTGAATAAACACGAATATAAATATAAATATATATATATATATATATATATGTTTATTAAACAGATATTTTAGTATTAATTTATATTATATTACATTATTTTTTTTTATTTTTTTTTTGTAAAATAGCTGTTTTATTATTATTATTTATTATTATTATTTTTTTTTTTTTTTTTGAAAATAGCCATTTTATTACTATTTGAAATTTCCTTTATTTTTTTAAATGTGCAACTAGTCACTTTCTAATTTTAAAATTATATAATATATTCGTTTAATTTTTTTTTTTTTTTTTCATAAAATAGTAACATTTAAGGATGATGTCTAACTATTTTATTATATATATATATATTTATTTATTTATTTATTTGTGTTATGCAAAAGTAGAATATATATTATAAGGCATATAATATATTTATATATGAAAATATAAACAATTCATTTGATTTGCCAATATTTTCAGGAGTCCATAAATATTTTACAGTTTTAAAAAAAAAAAAAATTAAAAAGATCATTATTAATGATATTAACAAAAATGCAATAAGATGATTAAAAAGTTTTAATTCATCAATTTATTCAAAAATGAATAAACATATATATATATATATATATATATATACATATGTATATATATTAACATGTAAGATATAAAATAAATCATTATATTTTTCTTTTAAAGGAATATTAATATATTAAAAACAATAATTCTTCTTTTTATTCGTCTTTTATGATACCAATGATATCATCATCTCTGTAAACAAAAAATTCTTCTCCATCAATTTTTAAAGAGGAACCACCATATTCAGGTAAAACAACAACATCTCCTTCTTTTACACTTGGTGATATTTTTGTACCATTACTAGTTACTCTTCCAGGACCAACCGCTAATACCTACATATATTTAAAAATAAAAAAAATAGAGACACACACAAGTGTATATATATTTATAATTATAAATATAAAAAGTTAAATATAATTTGTCATTATATATATATATATATATATATTATTACCTTTCCTGTGTATGATGGTTCAGTTGCACTTTCTGGTAAAAAAAGTCCCGACTTTGTAGTAGTTTTTGGTACTATTTTACTTATTAAAATTCTATCCATCAACGGAATAAATTTTCTAGTTATAGTAGAACTCTATAAAAAAACACATTACATATATTTATATATATTTTTTATATTATATTTATTATAAATATATATTATACCACTATAATATTATATATATACATTCACATATTTATTATTCTGAAACATAGAAATTTTTTTGCAGGCCCACATATATATATATATATATATATTTACATATAACATTTGTATAAAAGATAAAAATGTTACCATTTTTTCAACTGGAAATTATTTTACAATGAAGGGTAAAAATAAGAAATAATTATATCTACAAATTTTATGAATTATATTTTTAATTAAAATTATTTTTTTAAAATATTTAAATGGAAAAATAAATTATATATTTAATATTAATATTCTATATTTATAAATGTTGAGATTTTCAAATATTAATAAAATTAAATTAAAAAAGTAATATATATATTTCCACTAATATTAATGTAGAATAATATGTTATATATATATATATATATATATATATATATATATATAATATATATGTGTTGATATAATATTTCTTTATTATATTTTTCATTTTACTACTATAAAAAAAAAAGAAAAATGATTATGTAGCTAAATAAAATTAAGATAAGCACATACATATAATATATATATATATATATAATATGTAGTAATAAGAAAAAAAAAAAAAAAAAAAAAATTAAATATTATATTATTATATGTAATATTTATTATGGATCTTGAATATGTTTAATTTTTCTGATTTTTATTTTATTTTGAATTCTTATATTTATATATATTTATGCCTTTTAGTAGTCCATATATATTTTATATATATAATCCAATATGTGGAATTATGTTTGCTTATGTTATTTTATTTTATATTTATCATAAGAACTCGAGTTAATCCATTCATGTAATAATTTCTTCTAAATATTTCGACACAACTTCAGAAATTGTGGAAAATAAAATAAAAAATTACTTTTATAGGAAAATACAGTTACACCATAAAAAGGATGAATGTACATATAATTTAAAAATCATATTAATATTGAAATAATAAAAATAAGAAATCCTTTATCTTCTTACCACATTGATATATATATATATATATATATATATATGTTCTATTAAATAAATATTAATTATGGTAGTATAAGAATAAATCATGAATATATTTTATTTTATGTTAATTTCAATTAAGTTATTATCCTTATAAACACACGTGTAATAATATAACCGTGTATATGATTCCCCTTTTTTTTTTTTTTTTTTTTTTTTTTTTTTTATAAATAAGAATATATTTAAATTTTACAATTCTAAAAAATAATTGATAAGTTCATTTTCATTTATTATATGTATAAAATGGTATACATATAAATATGTATGTTTTTATTATATTATATTATTTTTTATATTTTTTTTGTATGTTCATATTACTTTCCTCAAAATATTGTTTTTTCATATATAATAAAAAAATAAAAGGAAAAAGAAAAAAAAAAAAAAAAAAAAAAAAAACATAAAAAAATTATACAGTTTTCCCTTTTATGATTAAGATAATACAAAAAAAATAAAAATATGTATATATAAATATATATTTGATTCGTTAATTCTGAAATAAAATGATATAAGAAATAATACAAAAAGGAAAACATAAATATACACATATATATACATATATATATATATATATGTATGTATTATAACTTTATTCCTCCAAATATGCAACATCTGGTACCCACCACGGTAAAAGAGTCATAAAAAACATGACAACTGACTGATAAATATATTTTTCTAATTTGGTTGGTTTTCTTCTAGTATTATTGTCTGTATTATTTTCGTTATCATTTTGTTTTGTTTCTGTTGTATTTTGTTGTTCTATTGGCACATTATTAGTTGCATTGTTTTCAATAGGGTCAGCTATATTTGCAGGCACTTCATCATCTGAATTTATAAATTCACTAATACTATTATTTAAGATGTGATTAAATGTTGTTGAGCTATCATTTAGATTATTATTTTTTCTTTTTCTTATATTTGAGTTTATACCATTTTTTCCATTATGAAGTACATTTTCATCTGTATTATTAAAATACTCATTTGTATCTTTTGAAGGACACTCATTTTTTTCTCTCCCTTTATTATAACAATTATTAGGGTCATTTATAGTTTCATGTGTTTTTGTGTCGGGATAATCAAATTCATCATCGCAAGGAATTTTCTTTTTTGAACTGTCCAATTCAGATGGCGTTACTTTTTCTGCTTTTTTCTTTTTAAATAGAAGGAATCGTTTTTTAACAATATCATTAACATTATTAATATTGTAAGTATTATTGTTATTATTATCATTAGAAACATCATTATTATTGTATACATCATTATTATTATTATTTATATCATTATTATTACATACATCATTATTATTATATATATCATTATTATTATTTATATCATTATTATTATATATATCATTATTATTATATACATCATTATTATTACTTTCATTATTATCATTACTTTCGCCATGTTCTATATTTTTTAAAATTTTCGTTTTGTTTGTTTGACCAATTTTCATGTTTGGTTCATTTAGGCTTTCATCCAAGGGGGAATCATCTTCCTTATCACTACTTTTAATATTTAAAAAATCTATTAAATCTTTTTGATCATTTAATTTGCTATCTACACATATATCCTTATTGTAATAATTCATATTTTTATTTATATTATCTATATTATTTATATAATTTAAAATATGTTCGTTATCAATTTCATCAGATATTTTTTTTAAATCAACATAATCCCCACTATCTGTTATTTTATCTTCACCTGTTATAAAACTATCATCAATATTATTTTGTTGATCACTTGTAACATCATTTGATATACCAGTTTGCTCAACATTTTGTATATTGCCTTCAATGAATTCATTAATATTTTCATTTAGGCTTATACTATTATTCAGATTCCTTGATTCGCTCATTCTTCTTAGTACTTGTTCTATGGAATCATTACTAGATACAAAATTTAAATTATTAATTATTAAATCAAAGAATCCTCTATTATATAATATGAACATTCCAGACACAATAAAATACATCTTTACATTAACTTCAAATAAAAAAAGAACAAAAAATATTTTAATTAGTAAAAACATATGTGATCTTTCCATAAGTTCCATAATATAATTATTAAAAATAGTTCGTTGATTTCTTTGATTATTATCATTTGTTGCAGTATTATTATTACCTCGTATTACATTAGCACCACTATTATTATTATAGTTGTTGTTATTATTATTATTATTATTATTATTATTATTATCTTCATTTGTATTTGCTATATTATGCATAAGATCATCTTTCTTATCATTTTTCTTTTTTACTTCTTCTTGTATTAAATTATTAATACTATTCAAGAATTCGTGATTTTCATTTGATTTTACTAAAGTGTCAATAAAACAGTGTTGAGATTTCACATGATCATTTAACATATGCTCATTTTCAGAACCTTCATTTAAAGAAGATATTATATTATTAAGAGAAATATTTTTTATTTCATTCTGGTAAGTAGATATTTTATTACAGTATGTTAAAAGAAGTATTTTATAAATACGTGTCTGTTCATCTTTTGAGAAACCTTTATTTTGGTTATCATTCATATTGCTTACTCAAAAAAAAAAAATAATAAAATAAAATCAAAATATACACACAAGGGGGGAAATAAATGAATAAATAAATAAATAAATAAATATATATATATATATATATATATATATATATATATAAGTATATTAATTTATATATGTCATATTTTAACATATATATATTAATATTTCCAATTTGTCATTAAAAAAATATGTATTTAAATATATGCATATATATATATATATATATATATATAATTCATATTATTATTTTCCCATTTAATATATTGCAAAAGAAATATTTTTACAATATACACAAAAAAATAAAATATGCAAATATATTTCTATATATATATATAATTATATGTATAAATATTTATGTGCAAATATATTATTATACATGTACAAAAAAATAATCAGTTGTTTATATATATATTCAAATGAAGAAACATGAGTATGATACACTCGCAAAAATATATTATGATTCTCAATTATATCTCTTATAAATATAATTTGTATTGTTTTTATTTTTTTTTTGTAATGATTTTAAAAGAAAAGAAAAAAAAAAATATATATATATATACATTAATACAATAAAACAAATGTAAAATTGTATATTTCGTAATATGCGTTTTACAAATAAAAAAAAAAAAAAAAATATAATATATATATATATATAATAATATAACAAATAAATAAATAAATAAAATGAGCATATAATATGTACTTATATTACATATATTTTTATATATATATATATATATATGTATATAATACATACTGTAAAGATGAAAATAAAAAATAATTAAAAATATATATATATATATATATAATATTTTTTTATTTTTTTTTTTTGATCTTACTTCATCTCATATTTAAACATAATTCACAAAATTAATTAGTTTTCTTTTTAAATTTTGAAAAATATTCATTTGCATATTTAAAAATATCATCCTTAAGAAAAAAAAGAGAATAAAAAATATATATATATATAATATATATAAATGCATATGTATGTATATATATTTTTATATGTAATATTTTATATTACAGTCAATATAAAGCTATGTTATAACATTTTAGTTTATAATACAAAAAAAAAGGAACATACATACAAATATTGACATTGCTTTTTTTTTCTTTTTAATATAAGGAAAACTTATGTTCCGTTTTTTCAATAATTAATTCAATATATTATTATATTATGTTATAATATATATATATATATATATATTTATTTATTTAATTTTTTTTTTTTTTTATATTTACTGGAGTATGCAATAAAATTGAGGAAATAAAATCGTTTAGCAAATCTTTAAGTTCTGGATGAGATTCCATATATTTAATATTTTCATTTTTTATGTTTGTCTGATATTACAGTTTAATAAAAATATATTCCAAGATTAACTTGTCAAATAATAAGAACATTATTGAACATATACACACAAAAAGTAATATATATATATATATATATATATATATATATATATATATATATACATACATATTTTTATATATATATATATATTATTTTTTTTAAATGTTACATACTGTCTCTTCATCAAGATTGTTTTTATCTATCAAATTAAAACTGTCTTCCATTTTTGAAACGTTTTTTTTAATATTTTCTTTTTTGTAATATTTTTAAAAGAATTACAAAAAGGAAAGTAAGGTATTAAATGGGAGTATAAATGGAAAAATGAAAATAATAAATATATACATAGGTGTATATAAAATATTTATATGTATACTATTGTATTTTTATTTAATATATGTCAACGTGGAGAACTGTGGAAAGCATGAAAAAAAATAATAAAAAAATAAAATGTTCCTTCATAATTTATGATATATTATTTTAAGTTTAAAATAATCTTTGGCATATTTGAAATATATTTCATATTAAAAATGTTATAATATGCATATAATATTTTATGAAGACAAGAAAGATTATATACACATATAAATTATATAAACATGAATAAATAAATAAATAAACATATATATATATATATATTAATATGTCTTTATATTATTTTTTTTTTTAATAGTAATATGCAAAAATATAAGTGCCTTAAGTCTTTAATAGGGAAAAACATTTTCTCTTTGAAATATAAAGAATCCTTGAATTTTAATAGTATTCATAAGAACATAGACAAATGTTTTATTTATACATACACGAAAAGAAATAATTTTATAAACTATATAGAAATTATTTATAAACGTTATCTTAGTACTATGGGAAAAAATAACACAAACGATGATTACAAAAATTATGATAACTGTATACTTGAAACTGATAAAAAAAAAAATGTTTTTTATGAACAATCATTAGAAGATATACAAAAAATATCTAATGATGAAATAAAAAAGGATAAGAAAGAAGTACAAATAAAAAATAATCCAATAAATAATATTTCAGAAGAATGTGGATATAAGTATGATAAGCATGAACCTACAATGTTTGGTGATTGGTCTCATAATTGCAGGGTTACAGATTTTTAACATATAATATATATACATTTGCATATATTTATATATATATATATATATATATATGTACTTTTTTTTTTTTTTTTTTTTTTTGTATCTATTAGTATATAACAAGAATAAATATAAATATAAAAATATTTATATATATATATATATATATATTATATTTATATATATAATATATTATTTTTTTTATTGTCCATCATTAAACCATTCGTATGATAACAATTTCTCAATACGGTTAAGAATTAAATTACATTTGTCTTCAAAATTTTTTCCTAATGATTTATCAAAATCTTTTATTTTTTTTTGAAGTTCATTTTCCATATAAGATATTTGTAAATCGGTATTAACATAATTATTATTCATAGTTAATTTCTTCATATAATTTACATTTTTATCGAATTGATCATTTGATTTATTAATTGAAGATACATTTATTTTTCCAGAATTTTTAAGATCATATTCTTGTAAAATTTGTTTCGAATTATTATTATTATTTAATATATTCATATTATCCTCACAATGTATGGAAAAATCCAAGGAATCATTATTATGCTCTTCTTTATTTGTATAATAATGATAATTATCATTACTAATATTACTATTATTATTATTATTATTATTTTGTATTTCGTTTTTGTGGTATGTAAAATTAGTTTCTTCTGTAAAATGAGAAATATTTGATAAAGAATCACTTGAATGGTTATCTTTCAAAAGAATATCATTTCTTTCCTTATTCTTAAAATAATAATTATTATTAACATTATTATTATGATGAACATTATTGTCTTTATTAATATCATTTACATATTTCATATTTTTATTAGATAAATTTTCATTCATATCATATTTATACAATTCGTCCTTTTTCTTATTTTTTTTAATACTTCTTTCAAAATCATAAAGTAAATTTGCATGTCTAGATTCTATATATTTCTCATCTCGTTGTTCTTGTTTTTTGATATTTTCTTCTTCTTTATAAACGCATGTTTTATATTTTACATAATTAATATCTATTATATCTTTTGTTCTTGGTAAATTCTCACTTTTATTCAAATGATGATTATTTTTTCCTATAATATAATCACATTTTATATGTTCCATATTTTTTGCTTTATAATTATTAAAAGGCAGAGAATTTTCATTATATGTTTTATACGAGATATCATTATTTTTTTCTGATATTTCTTTGGTATGTTCTACTATGTCATTATTTATTTCTTCATTTATATTTTCATTTGATTCTAATAAATAACTTAATTTTGCATTATCAACATTCTGAGATGTTAAAAAAAGTTTTGAATTACAAACTTGACTATTTTTTTGAGAACTTAATAAAGTATTGGTTGATTCAGTTAAATCATTTAATAATAGTTCTATGTCACTATTTGTTGAATTCATTAAATTCTTATTTGAGTCCAAAAAATTATTATTTTTTTTTATTTCATGTAAATCATTTTTTTGGCTAGCTGAACTATTTGATAAATGGAAATTTTTATTTTTAGAATCATTATTATTATTATTATTATTATTATTATATGATATAGAATTATCTAATACATTTTGTAATGAATATTTCATGTTTGAATTTATTATGTTATTTTGATGTTGTTTTGTATATGAATCTACATTGTCTAATATAGTAACATTTGTATTTTCTAAATTATGTATTTTCAGTGTATTATCATTAGTAATAATATTATTGATAGATGTTCTATTTATACTTTTATCATTTCTATAAGGAATATTTTGATTATTATTATTATTATTATTTTGTTTTATTGTCCAATCACTTATTTTACTATGTTTTGATTGATACATATATTGAGATATATTATTCATATACATTTTTGAATCTACCATACTATTTCTTTTATTTATAAAAGTCTTTTGATTTTTTATGGTTTCGATTTGATTTTCTTTATTTTTTATTAAATCTTCTAAATGGTTAGTTTTCAATTCATTGGTTTCTTCGTATTGTAAATTATGTGTTCTGGAATTTTTTAGTTTTTTTCCTTGTGTTAATTCATTTTTTGATTGAATAAGAGAAGTATTATTATTTATATTAGTGCTTTTATTTGATACATCTATGTTTAGCTCCGATCCATTTGAAGTATTATGATATTCAGAATATATATATTTTTTTTTGGAATCATTATAAAAATTAGATTTTTCATTTATGTTACTATTACTATAAGTTATGTTACCCTTTGACTCATTAAATTGATGTGCATTAAAATTATTACTTATGGATATATTATTTATTTGACTTGTTATGTTAGTATCGTTTATATTATTTAGAGAAGTTAAATAATTCATGTTACTATTTCTTGAATTTATTAACTCTCCTATATTATTATTATTATGAGATATTTTGTTTTCATTTTCTTCTATATGATAATTATTTGAGGTATTCAATAATTGTGTTGTAATAATACGACGATTATTTTTTTCGAGTTCGATACTATCGTTCAAATGATTTACTTTTTTTACATCTTCATCTTTTTCTTTAACATATACATCTTTTATACCAGACAAATTATTATCCTTATTTGATGTAGTATCTTTTTTATTTTTTATATGAATATCCTTATGACTATATTTGGTAGAAAATTTTAACGTACTCATATCATGATCATTTATAGAATTATAATTTTTTTCAATAACGTTGTTTTTATTATATTTATTTTCATTTTTTTTAATAGACGTTCTACTATTATAATAATTATATATATCATTTGATATATTATCATTTTGATTATCTTTGACTTTATTGATTTTATCATTATACTGTAAAGAATGGTCTACTGAATTTTTTAATTTTAAATGATTTTGAGTGTTTAATATTATATCATCATTGTTTGTGATATAAGAAGTACTATTATTATTATTATTATTATTATTATTATGACGAGTTGTATGGTTATGTATGGATTCCTTTTTTTTAATACTATTCTCTATCTCATTATTTAACAAAATTACTGATGTTTCCTTAGAATGTATTATAGATGAATCACTTATATTTTTTGATATATTGTGTTTTTCCATATGATCATTATAATTTTCCATACCATAATCACTAGCATACGAATTATCCATATATTCTTTTATTTCTTCAGGAATATTATTATTTTTATCATAATTATTACAACTACTATTACTATTACTATTACTATTACTATTATTATTATTATTATTATTATTATCAATTTTTAATGTTTTATCCGTTTGAGATTTATTAATTTGTATTTTGTTTTCAGAATATGGTCTAATATTTTCTTTATAACTGTTATCTAGAAATGAATTTACACTCTCTTCTAGTTCCTTTCTACTATAATTTTTTACGTCTTTTTCTAAACTCCTTTCTTCTTGTTGCAATGGTACTGCATTTTTATCTTTAAATATATTATCATTTTTTATGTTATCATTTTTATTTTTTGTAATCATACTATTTTGTATGAATGCGTTCCTTTTATTAATGGAATCATTTTTCTTTTTCTTAAAAAAATTCATGTTGTCTTTTAAAAAATTAAAAAAAAAAAATTAAATTAATATATATATATATATATATATACATATATATGTGTATTTATATATGAACATTTCGATTTATTAAGCAGGACATATATATATATGTTCATATTAGGGGTAGCAATGAGCATTTTTTACATAAAAGTTTTATATTTTTTAGAGCATATTAATTTTAATAAGATTATTATAATGATAATATATATATATATATATAAAAAAAAAAAAAAAAAAAAAAAAAATTGCATATATATATATATCTTATATTTTTTATTCTTTTAATTTTTTTTATTTTTTTTTAACATATCCATTGTGTCTTATTATAAAAATGTCTCAAGTGAATAGCCCATTCTAACACATAAATGTATTATATATATATATATATATATATATATATATGTATAATATCACTATATGATTATTGTATCCACATATGTAAATATATTTAATATATATATATATATATATATATTTTACTTTTATCTAGTTATTTTAAATTTTATTTTAATTATTTTTGTGTATCAAATGATTAATTTACAAAACTTAGATTTTCATTTAGCAAACTTTGAAGAATCAAACAGATGTTTTAACGATGAAGAAAAGTTCGGGATATTATATGGAATGACAACATTAGAAGAACACATAAATAAAGAAATATATTTGTGGGGTAAAATTGAAGGTCTAGAATATGATTATTATATTACATATTATTTTAATCAAGAGAATTTTTTCCCGACAAAAAAATTTTATTATTGTACTAACGATTATGTGTTTCATGAGATGTTAAAGGGGAATGATCATTTTATAGAGAATGTTGAGAGGAAATTACCTTTTACATTTTTCAGTGGTTATCCTCAAAGTATTTTTTATTCTAAGGATAAAACGAAAGGATTGAAAAAAAGGGTAACCGACGAGGATGATATTTATGATAGTGATGACGATAGTAATGATAATCAAGATGACGATAGTAATGATAATAACGACGAGGATAGTATTGATAATAACGATGACGATAGTAATGATAATAACGACGAGGATAGTATTGATAATAACGATGACGATAGTATTGATAATAACGATGACGATAGTAATGACAATAGTAATAAAAATAGTAATAACAGTAGTAATGATGAAATAAAATCTCCTTCATATAGTACGAAAGGAAAAAAAACAAAGAAAAAAAAAGAAAAGAAAAAGAGTTACAAGAACAACATTTATAATGAGAAAAATATAGACATAAAAAAAAAAAAATACGAGAAGCAAAATATTACAGAATTAGATAGATTATCATATACTGTTAGAAAAATAGACGAAGAAGCCTTTATCATACCTTACAATTCCATAAAAATAACAAACAACTTAGAAATGAAATTTTGTAATTTTAATGGGTTCAATATATTAGATGCATTAAAATTAACTTCATGGGTTCATTTTCGATATCCAAAAAATTTAACATATGACAAGATTAAAAATTATAATTCTTTTTTTCTAAATAATTTTTTAGATTCTATAAAAAGTGATATCCCTTCAGATATATGGAATATAAAAATAAATAAACAATTAAATAAAATTTCTATATTAAATGCTTTATATCCTGGTTATACATTTTATCATATGCTTAATACGCCATTTTATGCATCTTTATATATAGGTACAGGAGTATCAAATTATGATCTCCCATTTTTACTACCATAAAAAAAAAAAAAAAATATATAT
This sequence comes from Plasmodium blacklocki (nom. inval.), assembly GCA_900097035.1. Taxonomy (NCBI): domain Eukaryota; phylum Apicomplexa; class Aconoidasida; order Haemosporida; family Plasmodiidae; genus Plasmodium; species Plasmodium blacklocki (nom. inval.). The sequence goes on from LT969561.1 coordinate 607,772, forward strand.
ATATATATATAATTAAGAGATGTGAGAAATGTTTATTTTTTCTAAAATAAACATATGAACATATATACTTAACATGTTATCATATATTACATCTTTCTATTATTTTTATTACTTATCCTTATATCTATTTTTATAAAATAAAATAAATAAAATTACATTTTATTTATGTCTTAAACTAAGGATTATCATTTAATAAAAACAAATACCCAACATATTACATATATATATATATATATATAATATTTTCATTTTTATATGTATCTCCATGAGCTTATATTTCTCTTCATTTTTTTTAACAAGATTAACAAATGGAATATTTTGTTCTTATATATATTTTTTTAAAACATTTACATCATAGGAATAACTCTTATTATTTTATATAATTTTTCTTGTCATAAAATTATATAATTTAATGAAAACATTCTTGCTAATATAATATATAAAAATATATTATTATATATATATATATATATAAATATTATTATATATATTTATAAATATATTTTTTAATATTTTTTTTTATACGTATATAAGCATGCAATATACATAATTATAAATAATACATATAATATATATACTTATATATATTTTATAATATTATACTTTTTATATACATACCTTTTTTTTTTTTTTTTTTTTCATTGTTTTTTTTTTTATTTACTACAATAAAATTAGTATATGAATTTATATTCATAAAAAATGGCACACTCTTTATTCTTATAAAAACGATATATGTAAATATGATATATTAATAAACATATATGTATTTATATATTCTTTATTTATATGTTAATAAATTTGTTTGTTTTTTTTATTTTTTAAGTGAAGAACATATAATTCAAATGAATAATATATATATATATATATAATATATTAAATAAGCATATATATTATATATATTTATAATATATATTATATATATATATATATATATATATATATATATGTTATATTATTTTTGTGGTATATATTTTTATATGTGCTAGATTTTCCTTCCATTTATATTATAATTTTAAGATGATGATATGGAAGGGCAATGTAAAAAATAAAATATTGTTTTTAATTTTTGTAGCTTATTTTTTTGTTTTTGTTAATATAAGCAATGGTCAGTTGATTAAATTGGATGGTCAGAAAATTAACACGAATTATATTCTGTATGTTTTGAAAGGTTTATTTATATTTGGAGAGAATGAAAGTCCTTATGTTTTATTAGGAAAAAAAAATGATATGGATTTTAAGGCAGCTCATGCGATTTTTGAAAATGTAGGTATAAGTACGACAGATAATAAGAACACGAAATATTTTTCTTTTGAAATGGGTGAAACTACAAATGATAATAATAATAATAATAATAATAATAAGGAGAATAACCATGGTGATAATAATAATAATAATAAAAATAGCGACCATGACAATAATAATTATGACAATAATAATAACAGTGCAGAAGATAATACGAATCAACTACAAAGCAGTTACAACAATCATAGTAATAACACAAAGAGCCTAAGAGAAAAACATAACGATGATGATGAAAATAAAGATAAATTCAAAATAAATTTATACAAAGATAATCCATATTTACGTAAAAAAAAAGAATATAGATACTCAGAAGATGTTGATTCTTTTGTTACCCCTGAATTATTTTTAGAATTAATAATAATGAAAGAAAAAGATTTTAATAAACATTATTTACCAAAGGATCATGACATTTGTTGTTATATGCAAGAAGAAGGAATAGATGGATATGAAAAATATACGTGTCCTGGAAAAGGGTACTTGAAAAGATATGTGGATGAAGAGAATATGTATTCATTAAAATTACCTGTATATTTTATAAATGATAGAATAAAAGATAATAATAATAATAATAATAATGATAGTAGTAATAATAGTAGTAGTAGTAATTATTATAATAATATGTTTAATTTTAATAATGGGAATGAAATTAATTATGAAAATTTATTAAATCATTTGAAAAATAAATATGTTTATAATATTAAAGATACAGATGTTTATGCTTTGTTTTTATCAAATTGTTTAGATAGTAAAAAATATGAACTACATTTACATGGAAATATACATATTTTAAATGAATATGGTTATTTACCAGGAGATAAAGTATCAAAATTAAATTTATATGTATTAAGTATGATAATATATTCTATTTATTTATTTATATGGTCCTATTTATTAATTAGAAACAAAAATTATGTTATAAAAATACAGATTTGGATTTTAGTATGTGTTTTATTATATTTAATAGAAAACATTTTCTTATTTTTATATTTCTTATCATATAATTTATATGCAAAAGTTAATAATGAATTATTATTTATATCCGTTTGTTCTAGTATATTAAAAAATGTTTGTTCATATCTTCTTATATTATTAGGATCATTAGGTTGGGGTATTGTCATTCCTACATTAGATAGAAAAACATTTATTAAAATAAAAATCCTGTTTTTCTTTTTTATCATTTTTGATTTTATTAAACAGTTTGTAGATATGCATTTAACAGATACACAAATTAATACTGGATATTTTCTTTTCTGTATAATTCCAGTTACAATCATTTATTCTATTATATATTTATGGGTTTTTACTTCAGCTAGCCAAATTATTATACAATTAAATGAAGACAAACAATATGAAAAATTGAACATGTTTAAAAATTTTTTTAATGTATTAATATTTACATTATTATTTTCAATTATAGCATTTATAATAGATATAGTAGTAATGTTATATGTAGATAATAGTATATGGAACTTAAAAAATTATTTAAGTGAAGGAATTATTAGTTGTTTATTCTTAATTATATTAACAGCTATGTTTATATTGTTTAAACCTTCTGATAGGCTTAAGAGAATATCTCATTTTACAGAAATTGGAGATATGGATGAAATGGAAGATTTTTCAAATTTCAAAAATTCAATTGAAGATATATCATAAGTAAAAGACATATTATATAATTTATTTCTTATATATTTTTTTAGTCATACATACATACATATATATATGTATATATATATATATATATAACGAAGATAACCGATGTATATAAAACATGTGTATAAATACTATTTGTGAAATGTGCAAAGCATAAGTAATCTATTTTACATACAAATTCAAATATATAAAAATATATTTGATCAGATATTATTACCTTGTACAATAATATGTATATATTTTATTATGATATTATTAAGTCGATTATTAAAATATATATATATATATATATATATATATATATATATATATAATATTCCTGGTGATATAATTTCTTTTTTATATTTTATTTTATTTTTTTTTTTGCTACTCTTTATATATATATATATATATATATATATATATATACATTTTATATAAAAATAAATACTGCGTATTTAATTATTTTCTTATAATGTTTTTAAAAAATAAAATATTATTATTATTTTATTATAATTATTATTTTTTTTATATAGTTTTTTAATTTAACTATTTATAAGAATTTCTTCAATTTTTTTTTTTTTTTTTAAATGTTTTTATTATTTTATTATTTCATATATATATATATATATATATATATATATATATATATATACTTTTTAATTATTTATTTGTTTTTATATAAACGTTAAAATTCAATTCAGGCTTTTTTTTTTTTTTTCTTTTTTTTTCATACATACATTATATTTTGTTCCATGTGGCTTCATAAGAAAACAAATTATTCATTATTAATTTTTAGTACTATTAAAATATAATAATAAACTAAAAAATATATAAAAACTTTTAAATAAATAAATATTATAATATATATATATATATATATATATATATATATTATATATATATTTGTCATTTTTATTTATAAAAATATATAATACCACATATATATAAACATAATTTGTTTTGCTTTGTTTTTAGAGTATCGAGCGAAATATGTAGTATGCATATAAATAAAATAATTTTCCTTCTGATGATATTATTTCCTTATCATGTTAACTCGAGAAAACCCATTAGATATAAAAATGTAAATAATCTATTCATTGAAATATATCAATGTAAAGATAGATGGGAACGTAAAAAAAAAAAGAGAGATTTAATTAAATATAATAAATTAATACGTAATGTAGATGTTAATTATATTAATATGACAACAAATGAAAATAATATATTAACAGAAAAATCTAGAGATATAAAAAAAAAAAGAAAAGAAATTACAAGTAGCGAGTATGGAATGAGTCTTGAATTTTTTAAGAAAAATTCAAAAAAAGTGGTTAAAAATTTGAAAAAGAGAGGTATGACAAAATATCTAAATGTTATTGTGATGTTAAAAAAGTTGATAAATGAAAAGAATGAGAAAGAGGTTTTGAGAAATAAACTAAGAAATAGAAGAAAGTTATTATCAGATAATATAAAAGATCTTATATTTAATAGTAAAAAATATGAAGACATAATAAATAGAGATATTAGAAATAATTCTCATGATAAGACAAATTTAATACCACTAGATGAAGAAAAGAAAAAAAAAAAACAAAAAAAAAATGATACCGAAGATATTATAAAAGGTAATGAAAAAATAAGATGTATAAATAAAGAAAATAAAATCCCAATTAATAATATTAATAATCAAGAGAATTATGATGATGTTTTTAAAAAAAATAAATTACATATTGAAGAGATTAAAAAAGAAACGAACCAAATTAATAAAGATATAGATGATATAGAAATAAATATCTTAAATTTAAAGAATGCAATAGAATATAATTTGTATAAATTACCAAATATTTTATTAAATAAAGTACCAGAAGGAAAAACGATAGAAGATAATAAAATAGTAAAATTTTATAAAAAAGAAAATATTATTCAATTGAATAATAAGGACCATTTTTTTATAGAACCACATGAAGAGATAATAAAAAAATATGAAAATAATTTTATATTCTCAAATATATCTAATAAAATAGGTTTTGGTTATAATATCTTAGTTAATGATATAGCTAAATTAGAAAGAGCTCTTATCGATTTTATGATCAGTACACATGTAAATAAGTTCTTATATACATATGTTAAGGCACCAGAAATTGTTACAAAATCAGCATTATTTAATACAGGGCAATTACCAAAATTTGAAGAAGATTTATTTAAAATTAAAGAAAATTATAAATTATTAAATGAAGATGCTTATTTAATACCTACAAGTGAAGTATCATTATTAAATTTATTTAAGAATAGTCTAATTGATTATATACATCTACCTATAAAATTAGTTAGTCATTCTTCTTGTTTTAGAATAGAAAAAAATAATACATATGGAAAAACATCAAAAGGATTATTACGAGAACATATTTTTCAAAAAGTTGAATTAATAAATATAACTGATAAAAAAACATCTTCTCATTATTATAAAAATTTAATTAAACAAAGTACATATATTTTAAAACAATTAAATATACCTTATAGATTAGTCTTATTAAATTCTATAGAAACTCCATATTCAGCTTCTATATGTTATGATATCGAAGCTTGGTTACCTAGTCAACAAAGATATATTGAAGTATCATCATGTTCAAATTGTTTAGATTTCCAAGCAAGACGTTTAAATTTAAAATATAAAATTAAAGATTCCAATCTTTTCTGTCATACTATAAATGGTTCAGGTCTAGCCGTAGGAAGGGTCTTAGCAATTATTCTTGAGCAATATCAAATCAAAAAAAAAAACAAAAATGAAATAACCAAAATTGAGGTCCCTAAGGTATTGAGGAAATATATGAAGAAGGACATCATACAAGTGGAATATAATTAAAAGGTTATATTATATACTCCTAAATCACGAACTCAACTGTATCTATATATATATATATATATATATATATATGTGTATATTATTTTTTTTATATGTTTATATATTTTTTTTATTTTTTTGTTAAACATATCAATTAAGAATATTATCTTTCTTTTTTCCTCTTTAATTATATTATTACTATATTATAACAACATTGTAACAATTTTAAAAAAAAAAAAAAAAAAAAAAAAAAAAAAAAAAAAAAGTGTGAATATATTTTAATTAAAAAATTAAATATGTGTACATATAATAGTTTAAAGGGACCATAAATATTAAAATTAGCATTACGGGTGTATGGAGCAAAAAAAAAAAAATAATAATAATAAAAATAAAAAAAAAATAATATATATATGTATAATTTATTATGTATATATATATATATATATATATATATATATTTCTCATTAATTATTAGATATTCTTTTTAACATATGAATTAATATTATACATATATATATATGTATATATTTTTTTTTTTTTTTTTTTTTTTTTTTTTTTTTTTTTTCTTGTTTGCTTTATTCATCATGTCATATTAAATTTTGTACAATAAAATGATAATTAATTTATTAAGGAGAAAAGGAGGAACGATGACTACTCCAAGTATGGTAATTTCAAAAAGGAAAATATATTTTATAAATTATAACAAAAAACAGTTTTATTATAATATAAGAAATGATATGAACAGTTTTAATAAAAATTATTATCATAATAATAATTTCAAATATGTGGAAGAAAAAAAAAATAAGAACAAAAAAAAGGTTAGTGATATAAATAATTATGATGAAAATTCTAAAGATTTATATTTTAAGAATAAAACCATTGAAAAAAAAGTTGCAGATATAAAAATTAAAGACAGTCATAATAAAACACTCTTTGAATATATACCTATAGAAGGAAGAACAAATAAGGTACCTATAGCATTTCGTTTGTTTCATTATGTTTTTTTATTTATATTATCAAGTGGAGTTATATTAATACATATATTACCAGAAATCAATAAAGAAAAATATATTAGAGATTTATATACTTTTCAAATATATTCTTTGTCAAGTTTTTTAGTATTTAATGGTGGTTTTAATTCTTTATTTCAATTAATACAATATGCAATACCAAGCAATAGAAAATATAAAGGATTATATAATACACTTCGTTTTATATCTTCATTAATACCTTTATTTTGTGCAATTATATCAACTACATTATGTGAGAAATTTCCTAGAGATAGCTTATTCTTATTAACAATATCTTTTATCACATTATTAATCAATTATTATTTACTACACATCAAATGTTTAATACCAGTATGGTTATATAAACAATATAAAATTTATATTTCTATAATAATCGTAAATTTAATATTCTTGTTACTAAGTGAAGCTCAAATATATGCAGGCAGAAAGGTATCTATAAATGTTGACTACTAACAAAAGGAAATATAAAGAAATCAACACATAAAAATATTCAATATATATATATATATATATATATATATATATGTAATATATTTTTTTTTTTTTTTTTTTTGCAACAGTCATCCTAATCATATATATATATATATATATATATAATATTATATATTTATGCATACAAAAAAAAAAAAAAAATATAAATATATAAATATATATTTATAATATAACATTTTATAGTCCTTTTTTTTTTTAAACCTTATCTTATTATATATCCTTCGCGTGCACATATTTATACTATATATTTTTTATTTCTTTAATACATACATAAGATATATATATATATATATATATATATATACATGCTGAAAAGGTATTGTTACAAATATATATTATTAAATATATATTATATAATATTATAGTATATAATATAATATAACAATGTAGTTTTTTTTTTATTTTTTATAATTTTTGATTTTTATTTTTATTTATATTTTTATTCATATTTTTGTTTTTAATTTTAACCATTTTTTTTTTTTTTTTTTTTTTTTTTTTTTTTATTTTATTTTATTTAATCTTGTACTTTTTTTAAACTATATTTTTTCTATGACATGTATATATATATATATATATATATAGATATATATATATATAAACACAAATTAAACGTTATAAAATTTTAGTTTCTTTAAAAAATAGAAAAAGAAAAAAAATTATTATCGAAAGAATGAAACGTTGAACCAATCAATCTGTTGTCATAATGATTTTTCTGTTTTAAAAGAAAAAAAAAAAAAGTTATTTATATTTTATATAGTGTACAAATAAATGCGCACAGACTCAACTTTAATTCAAAAAAAAAAAAATAATACATCTATATATAATATATATATATATATATATATATATATATATATATATAATATAAATTTATAAATTATATATTTTTATATGAACAATTTTTAATTTTAACATTTTATATATATATATATATATATATAAACCTATGTATAAAAATTAATATATATAAATACAGAAAAAAAAAATGTATAGAAACCTTTTTGATAAGTTGAAGGATGGTCCGCTGAAGGTAAAATTATAAGAAAATGAAAATATGTATATATTTTACTATATATATCTAGACATAGGTGTTATAATAAATTATATTATGAGGAATATATATATATATATATATATATATACATATACATATATATGTAATATTTATTTATTTATTGATTGCCCGCGTTTAAGATAAGTATCCTCGGAAGTGGTAACTGGGCTAGTGCAATTAGTAAAGTTGTAGGTACGAATGCAAAAAATAATTATTTATTTGAAAATGAAGTTAAGATGTGGATTAGAGATGAACTTGTAAATGGAGAAAGGATGGTTGATATAATTAATAATAAACATGAAAATACAAAATACTTAAAAGGTGTACCTTTACCTCATAATATTGTAGCTCATTCTGATTTAGTTAGTGTTATTAATGATGCTGACTTATTAATTTTTATTGTTCCATGTCAATATTTAGAAAGTGTTTTAGCCTTAATCAAAGAAAATAAGTCTATAAAAATAGCTACCCACGCAAAAGCTATTTCTTTAACAAAAGGATTTATTGTAAAAAAAAATCAGATGAAATTATGCTCCAACTATATAAGTGACTTTTTAAATATACCATGTAGTGCTTTATCAGGGGCCAACATAGCCATGGTAAAAAAAAAAAAAAAAAAAAAAAAAAAAAAATATATATATATATATATAAATATATAAATATATATATATATATATATTTATATATTCTTGTTCTTTGATAGGATGTGGCCATGGAAAATTTTTCAGAAGCTACCATAGGAGGTAATGATAAGGACTCACTAGTAATATGGCAAAGAGTTTTTGACTTACCTTATTTTAAAATTAATTGTGTAACTGAAACGATTGAAGTTGAGGTAATAATGAAAAGAAAATGAATGGATAGACAAATAAATAAATATATATATATATATATATATATATATTATACATATATATATTTATGATGAGAATATAAAAAAGATGTTTTATATATATATATATTACACTTTTGTAAAATGTAATATTTTAACTTTACAGATTTGCGGAGCTCTTAAAAATATTATCACCTTAGCATGTGGATTTTGTGATGGTCTAAATTTACCTACAAATTCAAAGTCAGCTATAATAAGAAATGGAATAAATGAAATGATATTATTTGGAAAAGTATTTTTTCAAAAATTTAATGAAAACATATTATTTGAGAGTTGTGGATTTGCTGATATTATTACATCTTTCTTGGCAGGAAGAAATGCAAAATGCTCAGCTGAATTTATTAGAAGTAAACCGAAAAAAACATGGGAAGAACTAGAAAATGAAATATTAAAGGGTCAGAAATTACAGGTATGTTATAAATTATCAATGAATATATAAACAGACAAAAAATTGTAAATAAATAAATATATATATATATATATATATATATATATATATATTTATATATTTATATATTTATATTTATTTATTTTTTTTTTTTTTTTTCATTTTATTTACCTTTTAGGGAACCGTTACCTTGAAATATGTTTATCATATGATCAAAGAAAAAAATATGACAAACGAATTTCCGCTTTTTACTGTTCTTCATAAAATTTCTTTTGAAAATGAAGATCCATCCAGTTTATTAAAAACATTTATGAATAGCAAAATAAACCAGTTTAGTTTATAAATAAAAAAAAAAAAAAAAAAATTAATAAGACACACGATTTAATATATATATATATATATATATATATATATATATATATATATATATATATATATATATATTATATATTATACCTTTTCATTTTTTCCTACTTTGTTTTTTAAATTTCTTTTTTTTTTTATTGCTTTTAAAATAATATAATGACTTTATTTATATATTTTAAGTTTTCAATGAATTAAATATTACATATATATATATATATATATATATATATGTATTTATTTATTTATTTATTTATTTATTTACCATCTCTACACCCAAAAATTGATGTAGAACTTTTGAATTTTAATGATTTTTAAAAACAATTTACTGATTAAATCAGAACCTTTCTATTTATAATAATGTTTAACAAATGAAAAAAAAAAAAAAAAAAAATAATAATAATAATAATAATAAATAAATAAATAAATCATAATGATGCATATAAAATTATAAAATATGTATATATTAAATATATATATTTATATATTCACTTAAAAAAAAAAAAATTAATTATTATATAAACATAATAAAATATGTATTACAGTACATATTTGAATATATAATAAATATAATGTAATAAAATTATGCACATAGAGTTGATTTTTTTTTTTTTTTTTTATATATATATAAAACTAGTGTGTATATCTTTTATTTTTTTTTGGGAAAGGGGGGTTAAGAAAAATAATAATTTTAAAGCATATTTTAAACAAAAAAGATAGACATATGAAATAAAAAATATTAATATGAAAAAATATATAAATTTTAATAGGTCTAAGTAGTACATATAAATATATAAATATATATATAAATATATAAATATATTTATTTATTTTTATTCCTTGTTTTTTTTTTTTTTTTTTTTCTTGGCAACATTATTTGTATTAATAACTACGTTTGATTCCACATTTACCTTTATAGTTTGTAATTTCAATCCAATTTTTTTCATTAATTGATATTTATTTGGAATATCATTATTTTGATTTGGTAATTTTATTCGAATTCTTCCTTCTATTAACCAATCCTTTGGATAATATTTATTTTTCTCTATAACATAAGAAACATTTAATTCTTTACAAGCAAGTGCAATTTCATCAACTGTTGGATCACTTACACAATATTTTAAATTAATTCGTCTTCCTTCATTTACTTTTTTTTTTTTATTAATATAATTGGGATATATTATTTTCCATCTTGAATAATCTCTGCTTTCATCATTTATATTATTTTCAGCACTATTATAAATATCTCTATTATAAACATTAGTAATATTTAACCCTTGTTCATTTACCATTGGCAAAATAAATAGTTTTAAATATGTATAAATAAGTATTATATATAAATATAAATAAATAAATAAATATATATATATATATATATATATATATATATATATATTTTAATAATTGTTTCCCTTTATTTATAAAATGTTTTCTATATATAGATATTATATATATGGGGAATTTTTTTATTTTTTATTTTTTCATTTTTTATGAAAAATATTTGAACTCTTCAAATTTGATATATTACAATTTTTTTATTTTTTTTTTATTTTTTTTTATTTCTCTTACTGTACATAAAAATTATATAATGTTATAAATTAATCTTTTTTTCGACAATTATATATAATTTTTTTTTTTTTTATTAATAAAAATGAATACATAATAAAAATATATATATTATATATATATATATATATATATATATATATTTATATATTGAATAATTGTAAAAGAAATAAAAATATTATATATAAATATTATAATTATATATAAAATTAGGTATATATATATATATATATATTATATAATAGTATGAATTATATATTAAATATCTATATTATATATATATATATATATATATATATATATATATTGTATATATATCAAACCCATGCCTGAAGAAAAAATAAAAATATATGTTTATAATAAAATAAAAAATAAAAAAAATAATAACGTATAAATATATTTATTATAATTACATATATATATTTTTTTTTTCTTTCTTTTCTTTTCTTTTCTTTTTTTTTTTTTTTTTTGACAGATAATACAAAAACATTTGTTGCCCATTTTTAATGGTATATAAATATTTTGTTTAAGTCTATTAACTTTTTTTTTTTTTTTTTTTTATAACATTTAAAAATGTTAATATATATATATATTTTAAAAATATATACTTATATAAAGATATGATTTTCTTTTTTTTTAATATGTAGATATATATATATATATATATTTATCACATAAATAATTTTTTGTGTATATATATATATATATAAATATGTATAAAATTTAAAGAAATATTTTTTATATAATATTTTATTATATATATTTAAAATATTTTTATAAATACGTATAAATATTAACATACATCCTTTTTAAACCCAATATAAAAAATATATAAAAAAATGTCCATTCATAAAAGGAAGATAAATACAGTACAGAAGAACATAAAATAATATTATATATATTTATATGTATTATCGTTTTTGTTTTTTTTATATTAATATATGTTTGGTATATTTAAATCCTTCTCCTCCCCCTTTTATGTGTATCACTTTATATATATATATATATATATATATAAAACAATTATAATTATGTTATAATTACCATTGATATATATTAATTTATATAATTTTTCTTCTTCTTTATTTCTTTATTTCTTTATATCTTTTTTTTTCTTTATTTTTATTATTTTTTTTTTTTTTATGTAGCATATGAAAAAGTTAAATGGATAAAAACTTTTCAAGTTGGTAATAAAACATAAAATTATGAAATTAACAAATAAATTATTGTAGTTATTTAAAAAAAAAAAAAAAAAGAAAAGAAAAGAAAAGAAAAGGATAATAAATGAAATGAATATTTTTGTTTTTACAAAAAAGAAGATATAAAATATAAAATGAATTATATTAATATAATAAATATAGATATAAGATTTGATATATAGAAGATAAAAATGTTTAGGAGATGTATCTTATATTTTGTTATATCCATTTTTAGTTTAATTCTGGTGGTTTATAAAGAATCTAGATATGGATATAACAAATTTAAATATGAAAAGAAGTATAAGAAAGGTTGTGATATAAATAATGACTTATGTGTTAATGATAATATTGATAATGTTGATAATACTAAGGCTATAGGTAATACAGAAAACGATTATGAACTTGTCAATTATGATGAAAATACAAATAATAATAATAAAAAAAAGAAAAGTATAAGTCTAAGTAATAATATAACGAAAAATAAAAATTATTTTGATAATTATAATAATAAATATGTAGATAAGAATGAAATAAATTATATTTTTAAACCATATTTTGAAGAATTAAATAAGAATATTACCAAATTAGATAATGTTATTTCTTTATTTTATGAATTTTCAATAAATGCAAAATTCTTTATTTTAATATTTTTTAAATCAACAATGAACATATTACATTCATATGGTATCTTATTAATTTCTTTAATAAAAATTTTATTTTTATGGTTTATTATTATACAGCCATATATTAAATGGTTATTTATTAAATTAAAAAAATCATATATGAAATTAGATTATCAAACTAAGAAATATATTATATATATGATGACAATACTTTTAACATTTTTATATTTAATATATGTAGGAATTTTTAAATATATAATAAATAAAATATCTAGAATTTATAAATATTTTTTAAAAAAAATATTCAAAATAAATAATTTCTTATTTAAAGTTTTCCCATATATTATAAGCACCTTATTATATGCTACAATAATTAAAACCATACCGATTAATTATATTTCCTTTTTTATTTATTCATGCTTTTTCCCTTTCCCATCGATATATTCAATAGTTATTATTATGAAATATGTGTACCTCCCAACATTAAATACTTGTATTATCAATAACGTACAAGAAAAAAATGAAGAAAAAAATAAACAACAAACAATATGTCAATCCATAGGTACTTATAGCACATCAAAAGAGAAACATGAATATATAACACATAATGATACATATGCATATATCAATAAATCAAATATGAAAGAAAATAATCACACAAAGGAGAATAATGATCATCATAATTCTTCTACAACCAATGCAGGGACTTTTATGCAAGCTCTAGATCTTTCTGAAACAAAGAAAGACATAACATTAAAAAAAAGATATATAAATGAAAACGATAAAGATAAAGAAAAAAAAATATCCAAGGGAATGCTAAAAAAAATTACCAAAAAGGTAACTGGAAAAATAGCTAAAAAGACAACTCAACAGGGAGCATGTGAAAATGAAGGACAAAAGAGAGAAACTAATACAGAAGAAAAAAATCAAAATGAATTAGATAAAAATGAATTAGATCAAAATAATATAGATCAAAATAATATAGATCAAAATAATATAGATCAAAATAATATAGATCAAAATAATATAGATCAAAATAATATAGATCAAAATAATATAGATCAAAATAATATAGATCAAAATAATATAGATCAAGTAGATGAAATTTATGATAGTTCTACAGAAGAAGAATGCGATCATCCTGTGGATGATAAAGATGAACATTCTTTAGATGATAAAAACGAACATTTATTAAATGACCAAATCGATGATGCTGTAGAGGATTATGTTGAAGAATACATTGAAGAACAATCTAAGAGTGAAGGCAAAATTCGTTATAAAGATATAAATAAAAACGTTCACATAGATCATATACGTGTTATTGATATTAATCAAACTAATAACAAAGCTATAGATGAAAAAAATAATTATTCTATAAGTAATTTTTCTTTTATAAAAAAAAAATATTCTACTCTATTTGGACTTGAAAGTTTTAATTTAAGATTTCGATATAAATCAAAAAGAGAAAACCAATCTCAGTTATCATCTAATCAATATAATCAAATAGGAAATCAGAGATTTAGTTGTGCATCTTCTATATCATTTTTAAATGATGAAGAAGGAAATATACTTTCATATGATGTACCTATATTATTAGAATATTGGTTATTTATTAATATATTGAAATTTTTAAAAAAAGCACTTTTTTTTCATAAATTTGTAAAAATACCTTTCCTATTTGAATATTTTACATTGTTTGTTATTACTATAAATTTGAGTGAAAAATTACATGAGTTTATGTTTTTAAAAAAATATAAATCTTCCATCTTAGTAAGATTATTAAAAAATGTATTAGTAACAACAGTCGATTTCTTATTATATTTCTTATTTAATGTTAGATTAGAAAATGAAAAAAAAGAAGAAGAAAAACAAAATAATAATACAAAACAAGAATATTTAGAAAGAAGTAATTTATTAATCAAATTATCAAAAATTTTTAAAGATAAACTGAAAATGAATGAAACAGTCAAATTTAGTTTTACTTGTCTAAAATCTATCATAACAGAAAATGTTGTTGAAAGTGTTAAATTACCTTTATATATTAAAATATTTATTAATATCTTAATATATATGCCTCAATTAATTTTGCTTATATTCCCATCTTTTATACTCAAAATTTATTTTCTATATATTTTTTTTCTAGCACCTATTTTTGGATCACTTAAATGCTTAGAAGAAAAAAAAGATATACACAATAAAATATATTTTATTTGCTATTTCTTTTTTTATAATATATCATCGATTATAGTAAACCATTCAATTTTTAAGTGTTTACCATTCTACAATTTATATAAAATTTTAATTACTATATCTGTTCAAACAGCTCTCAAATATATTTTTAACACGCTAAAGCTAATAAGTTAAGTTATTCGTACCACAAAATGGCACGCATATGTTATATGTTATATGTTAGATGTTAGATGTTATACGTTATATGTTAAACGTTATATGTTAAACGTTATATGTTAAACGTTATATGTTATATGTTATACGTTATACGTTATACGTTATACGTTATACGTTATACGTTATACGTTATACGTTATACGTTATACGTTATACGTTATATGTTATATGTTATATGTTATATGTTATACGTTATATGTTATATGTTATATGTTATATATTATATATTATATATGTATATATGTATATATGTATATATATATGCATGTACGAATTTCATTTCTTTTATATTATATTAATTTTTTTTTTTTTTTTTTTTTTTTTTTTTTTTTTGTTGTTGTCTTCTTTCATTTTTTTATCTTTTAATAAAAGAAAAAACACTATATCTTTTTAAAATAATATATGAATAATTATTTTAAAAGATTTCCCTTAAAGAATTAAACATATATATAATTAAATGTATGTATTACTAAGTCATTCTTTTGTATTCCTTATATATCTATTTTTCGCATATGTGTTAGTGGTTTACATGTATGTGTATATATATGTATATATGTATGTATATGTATATATATATATATATATATATTTGTACATTTTCATATATAATCAAGGGAAAAAGAAAAAAAAAAAAATATATGCATATATAAATTTTATATGTGCAAAGTTGTAAAATGAAATTATAATATATTTCATATATACGTCTATATGAGTCATGAAAAATATCGTTGAGTCATAAAATTGATCTCAGATATTTATATTAAGGTTTTCAAATTTGTAATATAAATTTACATATTTGTAAATTGAAAAAAATACATCTACTTCTTATAATGATTATATATATGTGTTATTATATTATAAGTTATATTTTAATTTATTATTTATTTTTTTTTATTTTTTATATTTTATATTTTTTATTTTTTATTTTTTATTTTATTTTATTTATTTTTTTAATCACTATCACCGTGTGTCTTTATGTCCTTTGTCTGTTCATCTAAATCTGGATGTTTTGTCTTTTCATAATCCTCAACTAATTCATCCACAAATTTTTCAGTTTCTTCATTGACATTTTCAGATTTGTTATTTTCTTCGAAAGGTACAAAATTATCTGTATTTTTATTATGTAAAGCTTGTTCAAATGTCTCATAGGATTTCTTTTCTAAAAGAGGCTTGAGAGTGTTTTCTAAATTTTCATCTAACAAATCACCTGCTTTTGTTCCTATATATTCTGAAACATCCTTAACATAATGTTTTAAATCATCTAAATCTTCAAGTTGGAGATGTTGAAGAACGCTTAAATTTTTTTCGTCTTTGAAATATTCACCAACTTTATTCTGTATTTTATTAGCCAATTCATTAGCTAATTCATCTTTCACTTCTTCTAAATTCCCATGACTTTGTAAATATCCATTTTTCAATAAATCCATAAAATTGAATCCTCTATTACTCCACTCAGTAGATAAATTATTAGCTTTCTCATTGGAGTTTACATTTTTACCATTTCCATTAGTCTGAGGTTTTCCTATATTAATACAATGGTAATAAACATCTTCAAAGCTCAAATAAAAGAAAAGGAAATAAAAAACTTTTAAAATAAAAAAGTTGGGATACTTCATTTTGTCAATGTAAAAAATAATATTGGATAATAATTATTATTTACACTCAAAAATGGAAAATTATTAAAATATAATATATATATATATATATATATTTATTTATTTATATGTGTGTACTATGGATTATTCAAGCTTTATATTTTTTTTTTTTTTGTTTCTTAATATATAATAAATATTTATATATTATATATATGTGAACATATAAAAATACTTTCTTTTTATATTTTATTTTATTTTATTTTTGTCTAAAAAAATTCAATTTTATTGCTTAAAAAAATATTCATCCTAATATATTAATCTACATAAGAAAAATGAAATAAAGTTCATAATTTAGTTCATGTATAAAATTTTTTTTATTTTTTTCTATAAAAAAAAATTATTTGCAAAAATTAATACATACATTATATTTTTTATTCGTCGTATTTTTTTTTTTTTTTTTTTTTTTTGCTTGTATGCTTAAAAATTACGGAAATTTTAAAATAAAAAAAAAATCAGCTATACAAATATGTACGTAATTACACATGAAAAAAAAAAAAAAAAAAAAAAAAAAAATGAATAAAATAAAATAAAGTAAAAATAATAGATCAACCTATATACATATATATATATATATATATATATATATATATATATTATATTTTTTTTTTTTTTTTTTTTTTTTTTTTTTTTTTTTTTTTTTCATGTGTAATTACGTATATATTCGAATAGCTCATTTTTTTTTCTTTTTTCTTTTTTTTTTTTTTACCTTGATTGGATCTAGTAAATTCCTTATAATTTTCTTAAAAAATAAAAAAATAAAATTAATAAATAAATATTAAATAAAATAATACAGCACAATACATATATATATATATATATATGTATCTTCTATGTTGGCATACACTTTCTTCTATTCTTCAGTATGCTTACCTACATTTTCATTTCCGTAGATATATCTTTTTTACTTTTTCATAATAACATATAATTATTTAAACAATAAAAATAATAGTTGTCTAAAATTATTATAACAATAGACATATTTAATTATTTCTTATATTTTCTAAAAAAAAAGTAATCAATTAATTTTTTTTTAATAGTCAATAGTGACTTCATTGTTTTAAATTTTTTACAGAGTCATATATAACATAATCATTTAATGTTCATCAATTCGTGAAAAAAAAAAAATAATAAAATAAAATATATATATTAATATAATGATGAATACAACATAATTAAGGTGTGAATTATATATAATATTTTCTATTATTAAACTAAAAAGCGAAAAAAAAAAAGAAAAAAAAAAAAAAAGTATACATATATATATATATATATATATAATAATACATGCAAAAAAAGTGTAAAATATATACATCTCCAAACATCAAAATATAAATAAATAAAAAAAAAAAAAAGAGAATCATATTATGTAAAATAAATAAATATATTTATATATATATACATATCATAATATAATTGTAGTGTGCCAAATCAGCACACACATATATACATGAATTTATATGTGTACTAAATATATTCCTAAAAGTTAGTTCCTACAACAATTTTCATAATTTTAAGAAATGATTATTCCTTATTATTTTCAAAATTATAATTCTCCATGTAGTTTTATATTTTATCTCATATTTTGATTTTATTTTATTTTATTGTTTTTTTTTTTTTTTTTTTTTTGATTCTTAATCGAATAAATCATCTGATAAATTTTCTTCACTTTCAGAGATGTCTGGTGAATTGTAATTCCATATATCATCAGAAACATTTGTACCTACAGCTGTTTCTACCTTATTAAATAAGGATGTTAATACTGGTGATATTATACCATATGTTCCTGGGTCAACTTTTGGTGGTTTAATATTTTCAGCTACAAGTTTTTCGACTGATGGCAATCCTACTTTGATTAATTCCTTTAACATATGTTTTGCGTGTTTTTTTACTTCTGATTTGATATCGAAACTTGATTCTAAAAAGGTTGGTGAATTTCTTTGTAAAACGCTGACAAGTTCATTTGATATGGTCTCTGCTAAATCATCACCAATCTTATTCATTGATTGTGATTCAAGAAAAGCTGAAGTAAAACTGTTATTTAATTGTTCAATAAATTGGCTTCCATTATGGAGAGATGAAGAAGAATTGTATCCGTTGTTGCCTCTGAAACATAAAACATTGGAAAAGACAAGAAACACTAAGAAAGAGCAAATAACTGGTAATCTTCGTAAGGCATTCATTTTAATCAAAAAGAGTATATAACAGATATAAGAAAAAATGAAAAATCAGAAAAAAAAACAAACAAACGTAATACGTTCTATATTAATTCGATTTATTCAAAAGAGAAAAAATAAAGAAAACAAAAAAAAAGAAACAAAACCAAAAGGTATATGTAATAAGGAGAATGACAAAAAAAGACAATGTTTAAAAAATATAAAATATGTTGTAAATATAAGGAAATAATTATTTTCTAAATTAAATATATATTATGTCATTATGTAGTTTACGAATTAAAATTAAGGAAATTATTATTATATATATATTTTATTTTAATTAATTTAATTCATTTTTATTTTTATATATTTTTTTAATTGTGTAAAGAGATTTAAAAAAAAAAAAAAATTAAATAAAATAAAATGCAAAAATATAATTAATTAATAGCTATTGCCATTGTTTTAAATATGCATGAATTTACTGTTTTAAGACAATTAATAAAAGATTGAGTGAGTGTTCATAAATTTGTTCTTATGTAGCTACCAGGATTAGTTTGTTTATTACATGCAGATGTATATTACAAGACATTTTAAAAGTTCTCTTATGACTTGTTCATGTATCTTGCTATTAATTTTATATTTTTTATTTAATACTTATGTTGAACCAAAATTTTGAGATATAATGAAATATATTTCATTTGGTTTTATTTATATATTTTTTATTTTTTATTATGACCTGTTCATATTTTATTTTAAAATGTTCAGTAATATCAATGTATTTGCATGCACAAATAAAGAGAAGAAAAAAAAAAAAAAAAAAAAAAAAAGAGAATCATTGTTGTTAATAATAATAAAGAATTAGTGTGCTGTATATGATTTGGTGTTATTGTTTAGCGAATAATGATATATATTAATAATATGGATGATCATCAAAATAGTATTACTTAAAAAGAAAAAAACATATAAAAATAAAAATAAATAATTTTAATGTAATAAAACAGCCACATATATAATTTTTTAAATGTGTGTACATATTATTTTAATTATATGAAAGGTGATTAATATATACACACATACGTAGATATACATATATATATATATATGTATATTTTTGATTTATAAAAATGGATGTCTTAAATTGTTCTCATTTTATTAGCTCAAATATTAACTTTATATATTATTTTTAATTTAAATTTATAAACAATTAGAAAAAGTAAAAATTTAAAGATGTATCATCTTTAATATAGGACTATTACAATAATGAACAAGAAAAGAATAAAAAATAATATAAACATTTAATGTTGCTTCATCATTTTTAGTAATGTATTATACACATGTTTAATTATTTAAAACATACTGATAACACTTATTAACATGTATTTTATCCTTTTTCATTTTGGATTTGTTTATAAGAAAAAAAAAAAAAAAAAAAAAAAAAAAAAAAAAGTTGTAATTATTGTATATTAATCACATAAGTGATTAAATTATAATATTATCATTCAGATTAAAGAATCAAAAAAAAAAAAAAATAAATATATATTTTTTTTTATTTTAACTTGTTTTATTTGGAAAATATTTCAAAAGAAAAAAACAATTACATATATGTGTATTTTTTTTTTTTTTTTTTTTTTTTTTTTTTTTGTCTTTCCTAAAAGTATTGTTGTTTTGTTAAAAGAATATCACAACGCAATTTAGCAAAAAGAGATGTTAACGTTTATATATCATTTTGCATATAATACAAAAAAAAAGTGAAATAAGTTCCTTGTTAATGTAAAATATGTTATTACGATTCGAGCATTAATTTTTTAAATAAAAAATATTGTTATGATTATAGTTACTATTTATATGGATAGAATATATTTATTAATATATAGTTATATATATATATATATATATATAATATATATATAATATATTTATGTTTGTGTTTTTATGTTTACCGTTTCAACAAAGTTAGCTCACTTTAAAATTTTAATATTTTATATAAATTATATATATAAAATGTAAATACACATAATATGTATAAACATATTTAAATTTAAAAAGAAGGAATTTCTACCTTACATTAATGTATTTATTTTTTATGAAGTCTTTTTTTTTTTTCTTTTTTTTTTTTTTTGCTTTTCCTATAAGTATAGAAATAAGATGAATAGTATAAAAACATGAATATATGTTATATATTTATACATTTAATAAATATAATTCATTAACGAATAATATAAGTAGCAATAATGAAACATAATAATGTTTTGTTATGTTCCCCGTTTAGCCATCACATTCTAAAATTGTCATAAGACATATAAATAAATCAGTATAAATATACATATATATATGTAAAATATTTTCATTTTTGTCTAATTAATATTTAAAGTTATAATATATTAATTTTACCATTAAATAGGTTGTCTAACATTCTTTATTCATTTATTTATTTATTTTTTTTTTTTTTATTATTTTTTTTTTTATTAATCTATATTACAAAAAATATAAGTTCATTTAAAACAAAAAAATAATTACATATAGAATATATGAACGAGAAATATAATATTTCATTTTATATTTATTATGATCTAAAATTTATAACAATTCTATCCAGGATAAGAGATTTCAAAAAAAAAAAAAAAAAAAAAAAAAAAAAAACTCATTTGTATGTAACATATTATTTAATTAAACACGTATTCATATATATATATATATATATCCATTATTATTATTAATGAAAATACTCCTCAAATTTCATCTTTCCTACATATTCTTTTTTGTGCATTTCATTGTAATTTATATAAAGTGTAAGAAAATAAATAATAATTTGGACAATGATGAAAAAGATGGCATAAATAACCTGGAAGAGCATAACCCCTTCGATATTTTAAAGAAAAAAAACAGTAACAATATAGAGAATCATTCTAGTAAAATAAATAAAACATTTATCAAAAAGCATTATAGTTATAGTTTATTAGATAATTCTTTATATGATAATAATTATGAATCAAATTTTTTTCCTCAAAAAAAAAATAATAAAATAGATGAAGAAAAATATAAAGGAAAGCATGGCACAAATTTTTCTATTATAAATAAACATATGAATGAGATAAATAATGATAAGTTGGGACAAGATGAAATACTATCTAACGAATTGAATACAAAGAAAGAAATAATAAAAGAGGAACACACCAAAAATAATAAATTTAATAATCGTTCATTTGATATCAATAAAGGAAATGAAAAAGAAATTTTTTTACATAATACTTTTCCAGAAAATAAAGAAATGAACAAAATTAAAATGAATTCAAAATTTATTGAAGAAAAAGAACTGAACAGTACAGGTAAGAATTACTTTGAGAATGATAAATTTATTAAAATAGAATATCCAATAAAAAATAAAGATATTGATGAATATGAGGAAGGAATAAATCGAAACCATAAGGAAGAGAATAATAAAAATATAACATATCATAGTAACGGGAAAGATACTATTAAGAGTTTAAATTTTATAAAATATATTATGAATATGGATAAAGGAAAAAAAAAAGGAAAAAAAATATATAAAAGAAAAAAAAATGAAAATGATTACAATTACAATTACAATTATAATATAAATGATTCAGATCTCATTGATGTTTTAAAAAAAGGTGATTATAGTCCAGATTGTGACACATGTAATAAAAATATGAATGACAATGTATATAAAGGAATGACAATAAGAAGAAGAATAAATAACAGGGATTATTATAAGGATTTTAGTTTAAGTGATGCACTACCTATAAATAAAACACACTATAGTATGATATTAAAAAATGATGATGATACTATTATTAAAGAAAAAAATGAAAATAATGTAGATAATATTATAACAAAAGGAAAAAGAGGAGAAAATTTAAAAGAAGTATATAATGATAAAAAATATAACTATTTGTCTCTTAAGTATTTAGGTTTAGGATATGATATAATTATGGGTAATCCTGAGGGAGACCCTACATTGAACGTGGACCCTGGTTTTAGGGGACCTGTATTACAAATAAATTTAAAAGAAATAAGTTTAAATAATTATGAAAATAATAAAAATGAACAAGATCATAATGATGATAATTATGCTTATGATGATAAAAGTTCAAAGGAAAGGGAAAATAATATTCATAAAAATAATGAGTGGATGAAACCATGGGTTATACCAGAACATTCCTGTAGTCAATCTAAAAATGTTGAAGAGATTAGAAATTTGGAACAATACAAATTAGAATTATTATCAGATGTAAAGGTTAGTAGTCCTTCTAGTTTCCCATATTCATTTTCTGCATCTGCTGAATTTAAGAATGCTTTAAAAAAATTAAAAGTAGAAAACAATGTAATATTTCTAATGAAAATATATTGTTTAAGATATTATACAGGTATACCAATAACAACAACAAGTTATAAATTTAGTGAAAATTTTAAAAATGCATTAAATAAATTACCAAAATATTTTGATGGGTTAAAAGAAGATAGTAAATGTAGTTATGAATATTATACTAATAAATTGAATAGTCCAGAATGTGAAGAAAATGTAAATAAATGGATGCTATTTTTTAAATTACATGGTACACATGTAGCATATGAAATATATTTAGGTGGTAAGATTATCATAAAAATCAATATTAATAAAGAAGAATATAATAAAATGAAAGAAAATAATATAAATGTAAAAACCTTTTTTAATATTTATTTTCATCAGATGGGATTATCAAGTACTTTTAAGAAAGAAACTCAAAAGATTTTAAATAAGTTTAGAATATCAAAACATATAGCTATATTAGGTGGGAATCCTGGATTAAATGTAGAAAATACAAGTTTTTTTGAAAAATGGGTACATTCAATTAATAATAATTCTATGCCTATAAGAACAAAATTATTACCATTTAGTTTTTTTATGGAAGATAAAGATATGATACAAGCATATAAAGATGCATTAATATTTTATGGATTAACATATGGATTACAATTATTTGATCAAGAAAAATATAATCATACTATTATATCAGTTGGAGAATATCTAGAAAAATGTACACAAAAATTATATGCTGGTCCTCCACCTGGTTTATTAACATGCCCTATAGGAACAACATTATTAATGGGGTTTTCCATAAATTTAGATTTTTATAAACATAAATATTTAAGTAGTACTAACGGTATTACTCTTTGTCAACCTATGAAGGAATCATGTAGTGGTAATGGATTTGAAAAAAATTATTCTGATATTCGTATATTTGCTTTATGTACAAATAAACCTTTCGATTTTATTACACAAGTAATACAACAAGGAGAGGCACCTAAAATATCAGCTACTTGTCCAGGTGAATTAGTAATACTATTTGGATTTGCATTAATGAAAGGAATAGGATCATCATCAGCTAATAAAATTGATATATATCCATGTCGTACAGGACAAAATTCTTGTGAAGCTGTTTTACAAAATAATAAATTTAAACAAAGTATGATATATCTTGCATGTGTTGATAAAACAACTAATGGTTTAGAATATTTACAAACATATAGCAAAACTAAAAATTTAGGTGATGTCATATCTGATAAATATAAAGCCGATGGGTATCTTAACTTTTCATGTCCTGAAAATAATACTCTAGTATTTGGATTCTCTTTAGAATTTCATACAAACTTTCAAGCAACTAGAAATAATTTCTTATATTGTTCAAAGTATACAAATATGTGTGAAATATCAGGGATAGGAATAAATACTCATTTATCTTTCTTCAGATCCGATAAACATTCTTTAGCAATCATAGCCTTATGTCGATCTCATGGTGCAAACAACTTGTTCGCATCAAAATAAGTATATACGATTATAATAAAAATATAAAAATAAAAATAAATATAAAAATAAATATAAATATAAAAATAAAAATAAATATAAAAATAAAAATAAAAATAAATTCTCGTCTTATCACCAAATTATCAAGTGTTCACAAACATATACATATATATATATATATATATATATATGTAATATTTTTTCTTATACCCTTTTTTTTTTTTATTTAATATATATGAAAAATATATATTTTTAATATATAATGAATATTTATTATTAACCTCTTTTTTTCTTTTCTTTTAATTTTTTTTTTTTTTTACAATGACTTGTGATAAATAAATATAAGAATATATTATATTATATCCTATGATATAGAAGATATAACTGTGTTACTAGTAAATAGAAGGCAAAAAAAAAATAATAAAATATATAAATGTATATATATATATATATATATATATATATTTTTTTTTTTTTTTTTTTTCTTCTTATTTAGTATTATTAATAGTGTATCCAATTTTTTGGAAAATTTACATTAGGCTACTTGATCTAGTGGTATGATTCTTGCTTCGGGTGCAAGACGTCCCGGGTTCGATTCCCGGAGTAGCCCAAAAAAAAAAAAACAAGAAATATATAAAATTAATAGGTACTATACACATTATATAAATAATTATTATATATATATATATATATATATAGTATTAATAATATAATACAAAATAAATTACTTTTGGATTATTTAGAAATATTTTAAATTTGTTGATTCTATAAAAAAAAAAAAAATTAATTATATTTTTAAAAATATACTCCTGCAAATATATGGAGAAAAAAAAATATTTTAAAATCATTAAATAAAAATAATATATTTTTAATTATTACTATATTATAATAATAGTACTATTAAAATGTGAGCGATTTTTACATTATATATATAATATATATATATATATTTATATATATATATATATATTTTTATATATACTTTAATTTATTTATATTATTTAAAAAAAATGACGTTTTAATTCATTTAACATGTTTCTATATAAGTTAATTCAAATATTACTTAACCCTTCTGTAAAATTACTTAAAGAAAATATATTAAATTGGAAATTTTTTTTGTGTACATTTCTTTTTTATAATTTCCCCACTTGAAAAGAAAAAAGAATTTTTATACATATGGTCTATATATATGTACATATGTTTCCATATTTTTTTATTGATTATTTTTTAAGGTGACAAAGTTTTATTTATAAAAAAAAAATAACAAAGGAACTTATTCACAACATCCTCATTTTATTATATCATCAAAATTTTAAATAAATTGATGAGGTTGCTTTGTTTAAAAAATGGTAGTCATAAATTTTTTTTCAAAATAAATTTTATGCGAAGTAATATATATATATATATATAATATATACATTTATAATATTTACATTATTATATAAAGTAAATCTTATTATTTTTTTTTTTTCCTTTTCAAGTTATAAGAAAGAAATAAAAAAAAATATATGAATATATAATATATATATTATTTATAATATTATATAAATATTATAAGATAATATTTATTTTAAATATACATACAATAATAACCAACAATTTTTTTGAATAATTTATATATGTTATTTATATATATATTTATACTAGCATAAATTATTAAATATTCATTATATATATATATATATATATAAATATATATATATTTTTAATTGTTTACATAAAGAGTTATAAAAATAAATATATAATAACATTAAGTTATTTATTAAAAAGAAAAATATGAATATTCTTAAATTTTTCATTATTTTTAATAATATATTTTTAAAGTTTTGTTTTTATAAAAAATATTTATAACTATATTTTATTTCCTTTTCAATTTTTTTTTTTTTTTTTTTTTTCCTATAAGTAACCTCTATACATGTATAAATCATATATAAGAAATATTAATTTTTTATAAACATAAAAATATACATTACATATTTATGTATACTTTATAATACAATGAGAAGGAATAAATAAATAAATAAATAAATATATATATATATATATATATATTATATAATTTTTTAGTTTTTCTTAATATATATTTTTATTTTTTACCTTTATATATATAATGTATATATTTAATATACAATCAATTTGATTTATATAATAATAAATATATAGTTCCTTTTTTTTTCTTCTTTATCTTATATTAAAATTATAATATATATATATAAAAGGAAGCTGGAAAAGAAAAAATATATAAAAATAATAATATATAATTGGAATTAACGTTAATAATAAAGTATATTATTATATCACCCTCTTTTTTCTTTATCTATTATATATATATATATATATATATATATATACATATACATATAAATTTTATATTTATTTTATTTATTCATTTATTCACCTTTTTTTTAAAGTTTTCACATTTATTATTATATTTTATCTATAAATATGAAAATTGAATAAAAAAAAAAAGAAGTAATAAAATAAATAAAGTTATAAAAAATATATGATTTATATTTTTATTCCTTTATAAATACAATATAAAAGTTAAAAGATAAAAGAAAAAGAAAAGAATGATAACCTATTAAATATAAATATAAATATATAATTAATTTATATAATATATAATATTTTTATAAAATAAACTATACAAAATTGTAATATTATTATATTGTACATTACTATTTATTTTGTATTTCAACATCTCTAATTTATTATTATTTTTTTTTTTTTTAACAATCTTTTATAAAAATAAAGAAAGAAGGAAAGAAAAAAAAAAAAAAAAAGATGTATAGGAAAATATTTATTTTATAATTAAAATATTGTATATTATATAAATATATATATATATATATATATTCTTTTGAATAATTTATAAAGAGGATGATGATAATAAATAAATGTGGGAAAACATAAAACGAGATAATATATATAATATAAATTTTTTTTCTTATTAAAAAACAAAACCAATATGATATATAATTATTATATGTTTTTATGTAAGTTTATTTTATTATATATAATATAATACTACATATGTATATAACATATATATATATATATATATATAATATATATTTATTTATTTATTATATATATATTTACAATATACAATCCCTTTTCATTATATTTTATCCTTTTAAAATTTATTTCTTTATCATATAAAATATATGTTTTTACAAAATATGAATTGAAGATATGTCTCCATTAATAAGTTGTAACTATGTGTAGTGTGTTATATTTTTACTTTTCTTTAAATTCTATTTATATTATCTAATATGATATCATTTTCTTGTATCCCCTGCAATTTTTTTTTTTTTTTGTAATATTATATGTTTGGATAATGCAAATATAACAACCAAGAGAAAAAAATGTAAAAGTGGGATGATATTTACAAAGAGTGATAAAGGACCAAAACAAAAAAAATAAAATAAAATGAATACATACATTATATATATATATATATATATATATATATATATATATATATATATATATATACATATACATATACATAAATACATTAATACATATATACACAACTTCATTTTATTTTTTTTTTTTTTTTTTCCATTTATTGTACATAATGATTTATCAAATGTGAGTGAGGGAAAAAAAAAAAAAAAAATACAAGACGGGTAAAACAGAATATTCTTTTTTTTTTTTTTTTTTTTTTTTTTTTTTTTTTTTTTCATATAAATGATTGAACATTTTATTATATGTGATAAATAAAAAAAATAAAAGGAATGGCAACTATTAATATATAAAAAAATTATATATTTATATATTTTATAGTTTATATTTATATTAATTACTTCTTTTCTTTTATTTTTCTTTTCTTTTAATTTTAATTTAATTTTAATTTTCTTTTATTTTTATTTTCTTATATTTTAATTTTATTTTGTAAATTTGTTTCTTTTAAAAAAGGAAAAAAATGAGTGGCAATAATTTCATATGGTCAAATAAAGCAGGGAAAAAAAGGAGCAAGGATATATTATGTCTAGAAGATATTGCTTACAAAGACGAAATAAAATATTCAAATGAATTAAAGATATTGCCTTTTATCTCATCTATTCATTGTGTTAATATAAGGAAAAGAAAACTCGAGAATGCTGGTTTCATGTTTTATATAAAATATGAAGTTCCTTTATTATTAAATCAAGAAGATAATATAAAAAAGACTAAGGATAATAAAAGAATCGAAGCCATTGAAGAGATATTTTTATATAAGGATAAAATAGATTATATGGTAAACTTAGAAAAAAGTATTAATAAGAATAATATAGATGATGATAATAAAAGAAACAATGATAAACAAGACAAAAGAAATAAGGTTAATGAGAAAGATGAAGAAGTGAATCAAGATGAATATGATAATAAAGAAAATAATAATGGTGCTGATAATATAAAAGGTCAATTTAAAAAAGGTAGTAATTTAATAAAAAAGTGTATTGATCAAAATATTGACGTATATGATGTATTAGGTGTTGAAGAAACAGATGATCTAGAAACAATAAAATCATGTTATAAAAAATTAATTTTATTATTTCATCCAGATAAAAATAAAGGTACAGCATATCTAAATGAAAAAGAAAAAGAGAAAAACAAGAAAAAAGGAAAAAATAAAAAAAAAAAATATATGAATGAAACATATAATAATAATAATGGAAATGAAAAAGATTTCATGTATTTTATTGAAAAATATAATATCGAAAAATTAACAAATGATGAAAAAAAAAATATTTTTTTAAAAATACAAGATTCATATACAATCCTGTCAGATAAAATATTAAGAAAACAATATGATAGTTCGATACCTTTTGATGAAAGCATACCAACATTAACACAATTAGAAGAAGCAAAAAATTTTTATAATTTTTTAAGACCTGTATTTAAGAGAAACGCTAAATGGTCAGCAATCAAACCTGTACCAGATATAGGTGATGAAAATACAGACATAAAAGAAGTAAAATATTTTTATGACTTCTGGTATAATTTTAATAATTGGAGAGATTTCTCTTATCAAAATGAATATGATTATGAACAAGCTGAATGTAGAGAAGAACGAAGATGGATGGAAAGAGAAAATAAAAAAATTCAAAAAAAAGCATCAAAAACAGAAAATCTAAGAATTATTAAATTAGTAGATTTAGCCTATAATAATGATCCAAGAATTATTGCAGAAAATAAAAGATTAAAATTAGAAAAATTAAAAAAAAAAGAACAAGCAATGATTGAAAAGAAAAATCAACAAAATGAAAATAATAATAACAACACAAACAACAATAATAATAATATAGCTAGTCATAAAAAAAATATAGATAAAGCATCTGTTAAATTATGGAAACATCATATTAAATCATTATGTCTTACCAAATTATCAAATCTAGTGAATACTGAAGATATTCAACAAAAATTATCCATCATGTCTTTTGATAATTTATGTGAATTGATTTATGATATTTATGTTATCTTAAATTTTACAGTACCAAAAAATAACACGGATACACCAGCAACACTAGTAACTAATATAAAAAATAATATTGTCCATAAGAAGGTCTACAATCATATTAATGAACCTAAGAAAACTTTTCAAAGTATAGGAAGCACATCAACAACCAACAATAACCATGTAAATAACAATAATAATAATAATAATATATCCACAGATGGAAAAACGAGTACAGGATTTATAGGACATCTTAAAAATTTACACTTGGATTATAAACAAATACAAGCATTAATAGATACTTTTAAAAAATATATTCAAGATCATTCTTTTATTATACAAAAGAAAGCCGATCATTTAAGTGATCAACATAATTACCCAAATGATGCACAAACAGATGCACAGTTGAACAATCAATTAAATAAAAATGAAGACGAAATCGATAAACACCAAACGTATTGTAATACTTATGCAAATATTAATACACAAGATATTATGCAGAACAAAATTTCAAATAACATTCTTCACAGCAATAATGACAAAATATATGAAAATGTAAAAAAAGAAAACGAGGAAATCAATATATATAGTAATGATTCTACTCATATTAATATTAACGAAAGCAATGAACATGTATATGAACATGTTGATAAATTAAATGAAGACACACTAAAATATAGTAATGAATCTACACAGTCTAATACAAATATATATAATGAAAAAAATAATGAAGAAAATGAATTACAAAGTAATAAGTGGAGTGCCCAAGAAGTCTCTCTACTAGCTAAAGCGTTAAAGTTATATCCTGGAGGTACACGTAATAGATGGGATCTAATATCTAATTCAATAAAAACAAAAAATGTTAAGGAAGTTATTAAAAAAACGAAAGAAATGTTTGAAAATGACACACTAAAAAATTTAGGTAGAAATTTTGATGAAACACCTTTTGATCATTTTAAGAATCAAAATAAAGGTGTTATGAAAAAAATTGATGATAACCTAGACAAAAGGGAATATAAATTAACCAAAGAAAATAACAACCAATATGAAACTCATAATTTAAATGGTGATGTCGAAAAGAAAAAACCTTGGACACATGAAGAACAACATTTATTAGAACAAGCGTTAATGAAATATCCAGCTTCTATACCGATAAAAGAAAGACTCAAATTAGTATCACTTGAATTAAAAACAAGAACAGTAGATGAAGTAATTTTAAGAATGAAAACGTTGAGGGCTCAAATTATGGCAAAAAAGTCATCAAAGTAGGAATAACAACAATCAACATTTTTTTTAAAAGAAAAAAAAAAATAAATAAATAAAATAAAATAACCATTGTAGGACTTATAAATAAATAAATAAATATATATATATATATATATATATATATATATATATATATTTAATCCGAACAAGTATCATTTCAAGAATGCTATTTTATTATTAATATTAATATTTCTTAAACCATGTTTTGTTATTTTTCTTATAAAATTGCCCATTTTAAAAATTTATTTTATAAACGTTTTGTTTATACATTTAATCATTTAATCACTCAATCATTCGATGAATCATTTAATCAATCAATCAATCAATCATTCAATCATTCACTCAATTATTCTTTTTTTATAAACCATTTATACATTTTATATATTTTATATATTCCATATTTTATTTTATAAATTCATAATTATTATATAAATATTTTTTCTTTCTAAACCAATTTTTGTTTTATCAAATTTTCATTAATTTTTTTTTTATAATTAAAGTTGTCATATATTTATTATTATATATCATTAATTTTATAATATTATTATATATATATATATATATATATATATTTTTTTTTATTTTTTATAATCTTACATAAGTATTTATTAGTATAAAATTATGTGTACAAAAATATAACTTTTTTTTTTCTTTTTTCAGTTTTAAATATAATTTGAATATTAAAATGAAATAATTAAAAATAAATAAATAAAAACAAAAAAAAAATAAAAAAAAATAAAATAAAATAAAATAAAATAAAAACAAAAAAAAAGAAAAATATACATATGTATTATATCTTTTAATATATCATTAAGTCAAAGTAAATATAACAAATGAGTGTTCAAATTAAAAAGTATAGACAAATAAAAAAAAAAAAAAAAAAAAAAAAAAAGAAAGAAAGAATAAAATGATTATTTCAATATATTAAGAAAAGGATGAATAAATGAATATATGAATAAATAAAATGAATGTTGATATATATTACAGCTAGCTATATTTTTTTTTTTTTTTTTTTTTTATGACTTGTTCAGGTTATCTTTGTTTCTTCAAACGATAACGACGACCTCCTTTATTATCTCTCATAAATCTTTTATTTATAAGTTTACTTTGACGAGGTAATTTATAAGTTCTGATTTTTTCTTTTGTAGGTATCCATGGGATTGTAGACAATCCCATTCTTTTTTTTTTATATTTTTTTTTTTGATGTTTTCTTATTTTAAAATATCTTCTTCTTTTTGTACTTATATTTTCTTTTTGTAATAGACGGAGAGCATAATTTTTGTAGTATGAACTTTTACAATAGTTGAAAAAATTATATTTCCTATTGTTTATTTTATAAATTATATTATTATTAAGGTAAAATCTTTTTAGTATATTCTTATCATTAAATTTTTTGTAACAGTTTTTTACAATACACTCTTGAGAATATTTCCATATAAATATCCAACTAAATTTCAACATAATAAGAAAAAATTATATTATAATATAGTAAATATAAAAAGTACTAATTCTTAAATTATTCTTTCAAAAATATGTTGACTGAATGTTTGTCAAATTTTTTTCTTTAAAAGATTTTTTTTTTCTTTTTTTTGTTTACTCTTTCTCTTCTTACTATTGTTATTCTATACAATATCTATTATATATATATATATATATATATATATATGTATATCAAAGCTTTTTTATATAGTTTTTGTTTCACATATTCTTAAATAATACTTTGATATATTTTGTTACTTTTTCCATTTATTCTTTAAATGTATTATATATATATATTTATTTATTTATATATTTATTTATGTGTGAGTACTTTATTCATAGCTCCAGAAAAAAAAAAAAAAAAATCACACAAATTCATTATCACAAAGAATGTTCATTTTTTTTTATTTTCCTTTTTAAAGTTAAAATTTATTTATTCACATTTAATTATTATACTATTCATTCTTATATAAGTTTAAAGGTATATATATATATATATATATATATATATATATAATAAAATATTATATGTCATATAAATATTTTTTATTTTTATAAAAAAAAAAAAAATTTAATTAAATATATAAACTGAAGGAAAAACAAAGTACTTTTCTTTTTTTGAAGGAAGACTTACAATAT
This sequence comes from Plasmodium blacklocki (nom. inval.), assembly GCA_900097035.1. Classification (NCBI taxonomy): domain Eukaryota; phylum Apicomplexa; class Aconoidasida; order Haemosporida; family Plasmodiidae; genus Plasmodium; species Plasmodium blacklocki (nom. inval.). Next base: position 642,000 of record LT969561.1, read on the forward strand.
TATATAATACAAATAATATTACAAAATAATAAAATATATTTATAAAAGCTCCTTAATTCGATTATTTATGTGTTTTTCGATATCGTTGATTGCATCTATTTCATATTTAACTCCAAATTTTTTCATATTGCTAATATTCTCTCTACAAAAAAAAAAAAAAAGATATATATATATATATATATATATATAAATAAAATAGATAAATATAAAAAGTTGAAAATTAATAATTAATTCTTGAAACATCCAAATATATGATAATAATTATCTCATTATATTATTTATATTTAATGTGTTCCTTTTATTATGTATGTGATACATCCAATTATTTCGTTCAACATCACTATATTTATTATTGTTTTTTAATTTAGAACAAATGCTATAAATTGTGGGGAAAATACGTGTTACCACATATATATATATATATATATAATATATATAATTATTTTTTTTTTCATGCATTTATTCTTTATTCCTTTCACATATATATATATATATATATATATATATATATTTATATAATATATAAAATATACATTTTATATTTATTATAAATTTATTTGGTACTTGTCCAAAATTCGTATGTCTTTTAAAGTTAATTTAGTAAGGTCAGTATTTTTTATAACATTTTTCTTAATGCCCTCCTCAGGGGTAAATAAAATTAACCAGTAAAAGTTCTCAATCGACACGTCATCAACATCTAGAAAAATAAATAAATATAAATATTATATATATATATATATAATTTTTTATTTATTAATATATTTTTTTTTTCATTTCTAACAATAAACTTTAGATTCATTTTTCGAGGCATAAGTACATGCTATGCTGAGGCCTTTAGTTTTACAAAATTACGAAAATGAAATATAAATATATATGTTAATAATATATTATTAATATTTTATTATTTATTTATTTATTATTTTTATTTTTTTTGCTTAAGGTTTAGATTTAAAATTATTCAAAGAAAAGTTGTAATTATATTTATGATATATTTTATAAAATAACCATAAACGTCATAATCAGTTAAACAAAATATTTTTAGCTCTCTATATCTTTTTTGTATCTCATATAGAAGTTGTCTTGTGTTAATATCTAAATATATATATATATATATATATGTGTATGTGTTTGTGCATTATCATGTTATATGAATATTATATATAACTTGATGCGTATAATTTTTCATTTTAATGTGTTACGAAGGAAACCTGGAAAACCTTTTGCAGTAATTAATATGGTTGGCCCATATGTGGATATATAATTAGATTGAATTAATTTATAAAATATGGTTTCTTTCTCAATAATTAAAATATATTGCACACCTGATGAAATATTTATATTCTCCACTCCAAAAGGACCTATTAAGTGTCCCCTTAACTAATATGTGAGAACATATTATAAACATGTATGAATATTATATATGATTAAAAATATATATATATATATATATTATTTACTTCGAAAACATTCATGCAGTCAATCCATTTGCCTGATTATAAAATAAGGAAATATAAAATGGTGAAATAATTATAGGAGAACTTTAATTATATTATTATTTATAAATAAATATAAATATGTAAATACATTTATTCATACGCATAAACATATCATAATAAAGAAGACAAGAATATTTATTTAATTATACATATATATATATATATGTATATATATATATATATTTATTTATTTATTTAACTCGATTTGTTTTCTTTCAATAATATATTTCCCCTTATGATTCCTTTCGGTGTATTATATATATTTAGTTGTTCCCTAGATTTTTTAATAATTTTTGTCAACTTTCCAATAATTTTATTAGAGTTACGTTGTGTTATAAATAATTTTGGATTCGTATAAAATACTTGTCTTAAAGTTGTATATATATTATTCTTTATATTTATTAATATTATTTGAATAATATAAAATAACCTGGTTATATCTATAATTTTTCCTTTTGATAAAATTTTTTTTTTTTTTTCGTCTAACAGAGTTATTACAAAATCAACAACGTATTTTTCCAGTGAACAAATAATATCCACAGGGGGCATTTTAAAAAATTTTAAATATAAAAATGAAAATATACATATATATAAAGAGAAAGTTATATAAATATTACATTTATAATAAAATTAAATATGAAATCATATTTTCTTTTTTACAAATACAAAAAAAAAAAAAAAAAAAAAAAAATGGGATAAGAAAAAAGAATTGTGTTAAAAAGGATGTAAGGAATAATAATAATAATTGAATATCCCAATAAAATAAATAAATAAATAAATATATATATATATATATATATATATATGTAATAAAATAATATTAATTTTTTAAAATAATATATATTATAATATATTATGCATTATGTTTAGGATTTTCTATAAATAAAAAAAACATACATAAATATGAAATATATATATTATATATTATAATATATATTTTCATATATGCAATAAAAAATATAAAATCCAAACGTAGCAACTTATAGGGGAAGGGGAAGGGTCAAGTATATATTTAATAAAAATATAATATTTATTTTTATTATATATATATATATATATATATTTTATTAATATATATTTTTCTTTTTTAAATATGAATATGAATTTTTTTTCTATAAAATATAGTTGTCACAATTTTGTTATATTTGAAAAAAAAAAAAAAAAAAAAAAAAACGTTGGAATATTATTATATTCTCATTATTTTAAGATATATATATATATATATATATATATATATACTTAAAAATGAGATAATAAAAATAAAACATTATTATATAAATATATTATATATATATATATATATATATATATATATATATTATTATATATATATAATATTATGAATAAAAAAAAAAAAAAAATTGTCATTTAAAAAATATAACTTTTTTTTTTTGTTTTTTTTTTATTAATTTATAATATTAACTAAGTTATATCATAATATTATTAAAATACATATGTAGTCCAAATATCTTCTTCATAATAATAAATATTTTATATATATATATATATATATATATATATATATATATATATTTTTTTTTTTTTTTTTTATTGATACATTTATGATGACGACGTCTACATTTGATTTTTGTTCAGCACAAATAAAAAATGACAAAAACAAATATAATAATAACAAAGTTAATTATATTAGTTATAACCACGGATATAGTTCCAAAAATGAAGAAGATGCTCATGAGAAAACAAGACTTATCATAAAGAATATTCCCAAGTATATGAACGAAATTGATTTAAAGAAACATTTTTTCAAAATGAAAGATCATAATATAAATTTCCAAATAACAGATATAAAAATAATGAAAAGAAAAAAAATAATAAATAATAAAGAACAGTATGAATCAAGAAAAATATGTTTCATCGGATTTCTTAATAATCATCATTGTGAATGTTTTAAAAACTTTTTTAATAATACATATATTAATACAAGTAAAATAATTATAGAAGATGCAATTTCCCCTTCCATTTTAAAATGTAATAATATAAAATATAACGATACATATATTCAAAATTTTAAAAATCTTCCTAAAGATCTACAAAAGACAAAACAAAAACAAAAAGAAAAATCTATACAAATTGTTAAAAATCAAAATTGTATAAATAAAACTGTTCAAGTTAAAAAAACCAAAGCTGGAATGAATAGTACTAGAACACATGTTATTTATTTAGATGAAAATAATACAGATATGCTTCCGCCAGTGGAAGCCTTACAAAATGATAAATCTCAAAAAAAAAAAAAAAAAAAAAAAAAAAATGAAAAGTCAAAGATAATAAATAAAGATAATAATACCCAAAGTGATAAAAATCATACAAATGATCATAAAAATAATGAACAGCATATTTTAAAAAATCAAACTAATATACAAAATGAACAAATTATTAAAAGTACTGAACTTTTATTAGATGATGAATCTAATATACATTCAAATAACGAAGATAATGCTCTTGAATGGTTAAAGGAAATATCAAAAAAGGAAAAAAAAGATGAATCATCAAATATTGTACAAAATATAAAACATTATAACATTGAAAATATTAATATTATTGATAAGAATGATATTACCATTAATATGGATACCAAAAAAAATGATACTACATACGAGTTAGATATTCAAAGTGAATCTGAAGATATGAACACTGGAAAATTAATTATCTTTAATCTACCACCTGTGGATGAACAAGACATAAAATCGTTATGTGAGAGATATGGACCTATAGTAGATGTAAATGTTTTTAAAAAAAAATCAGTTAAAGGAGATACCCATATATATTTGAATGATAAAAGTACAACTAAATCGAGTGATGATTTCTTTATCAAATTGTTAAAAGGAAATATACCAAACAATCATATTAATAATAATAATAATAATAATAATAATAAACATGGTGATTACAACAAAAAAGATGATAATAATACTTATATAATAGATCAAGATAAAGATGAACATAATAGTAATATTCATAAATGTAATAAAAACATTTTATACAACGATTTAACAAACGTAAAAGTTTATGCTTTTGTAAATTTTATGTTTCCAAGTTCATGTGAGAAAGCAAAAATACATCTAGATAATAAAATATATCGAGGTAAAATATTAACTGTTAAATATGCAAAAGAAAAGAATATAACTAATTATGAAGAAAATATAGATAACTTAAATAACAAAAATATTTTTATTAAATTATCAAATGAATGTAAGACATCTTACAAAAAAATATTAGAAATACAAAAAAAAAAATCTTGTCAAAATGAAAACATGTGGAATATATTATATACAGATATTAATACAAGTATTAATAATTTTTGTAAGGAAAATAATTGTTCGATAGAGTCTGTATTAAATATAAGAGATAAGAATATTGCAGTTAACGTTTCTTTAACAGAAACATATATTATTAATAAAATAAAGGAGTGGATAAAAAAAGAAGGGATATATTTAGATGCCTTTGAACAAATATATGTAAAAAAAAAAAATGAAGATGAAAAAGATATAACAAAAATGAACCATAATAATAATAATGAAATATTGTCAAATAATAATAATAATACATCTAATGAAAATAATATGGATAATAAACAAATTGTAAAATATAGACGAAGTGATGATACCATAATAATTAAAAATTTATCTATATATACAAATCAGAATGATATCATAAATTTATTTAAACAATATGGTATTTTAAAAAGAGTTAGTTTTTCACCGTATAATAATATTTGTATTATACAATTTGAAAATTCTGATAGTGCTAAAAAAGCTTTTATATCAAATTCTTATATAAGATATAAAAAGTTACCTTTATATTTGGAATGGGCTCCATTAAACTTATTTGTAAAAGATAAATATTTAGAGAATGACAACAATTATATTTTGAATGATAAGAGAGCATCAAAGAGGGAGGAAACAAATGAGGCTGATGTTACAAAGAATACAGATGAGTATGATAATAAAAATGATGATGATAATACTTATATTAATCAAAATGATGATTCCCATAATGTAGATAATGCCCATGATGACAATGACAATGATAATGATGAGGATGAGGATGATGAATATGAAGAAGGTACACATGCAAGTATTTACATAAAGAATATAAACTTTAATACTAAGGAAGAGAATTTAAAAGCTTTATTTGAAAAAATGGAAGGTTTTATAACGTGTAATATTGTTAAGAGTAAAAAAGTTATAACACAAAAAGATAAAGAATCAAATAAAATCTCTAATCAATATAATACTGTATCATCAGGTTATGGGTTTGCAGAATTTAAAAATAAAGAATTAGCTATTGATGCTATAAAAAAATTAACAGGTACACGTTTAAATGATCATTTATTAGAAATGAGTTTATCTCATAATCGAATAAAAAAAAAAAATATAAACAAAAAAAATAATGAGGATGAAAAATTCGTAATTAAAAACAAAAAACAAGTGACTAAAAAACTTGTTGTAAAAAATCTAGCCTTTCAAGTAAATAAAGAAGAATTAAGAAAATTATTTTCAGCATTTGGAAATGTAAAGAGTGTAAGAATACCAAAAAATGTATATAATCGTAGTAGAGGTTATGCATTTATTGAATTTATGTCAAAAAAAGAATGTTGTAATGCTATCGAATCTTTACAACATACACATTTATATGGACGACATCTAATAATAGACTTTGCTGATGATTTTATTTTTGATAGAAATGTAGATGAATATGATAAATTAAAAGAAATAAATAACGAACAAAATAAAGATATTATAACATCTGAACAAGCTAAAAGAAAATCTATATATGAATCTCAAAAGAGCAAACAAGTAACTGAATCTAAAAAAAGAAGACTCACATCAAATTTGAAATTGATATAACGTGTACTCAAATTTATAAATATTAATATATGTACTTTTGCATATCCACACATATATATATATATATATATATATAATATTTATATATATTTATAATTTTATCTTTTTTTTTCTTTATATATTATTTTTTTTTTTTTTTTTTTTTTTTGTAAAAAGATGGTTTTCCTCAAAAGGGAATATATATATATATATATATATATATATATTATTATATTTATTTGTTTATTTAAAAAATAAAAATTAACTTGAATTTTTAAAAAATATCATAATTAAAAAAATGAAATGTCATATTATATATATATATATATATATATATATATATATATATTTATATATATATATATTTATATTTATATATTTATTTATTTATTTATTTACCATATATTTCATTTTGATATGCTAAAATATATAATTAAAATTATACGCATATATTAAATTATCAACATAATTGTTTAATTTTCTCAATGCGTTAAATAAATAAAGTCAAAAAAATATAAAATTGTATGTGTATGATTTTTTTCGCCTATCTTGTTAAGATGAATAAAAATAAAACAAGATAAAATGAAACAAAATAAAACACGATAAAATGAAAAAATACAACATTATTATTATTTATTACAATGATATATAAATATTAATATAATTGTAAATTATAATAACATTTAATATATATATATATATATATATATATATATATATATATAATATTATATGTATGTATATTTATATATTATTATATACTTAAGCTTTGAGAAAAAAAAAAATATTATTATTTTATTTTATTTTATTTTATATTATATAGATATATCTATACATTTTCATGTAATATAGTTTATTATGAACTATAATAAAATTTCACTTTATATAATAATTTTTTGTTTTTCCTTATCCTTTTTTCACACGTTTATTGTTATTAAAAAATTGAATATATATTCCAAACATCGCTTTTCTCAAATTTATAACAGATACACACATAATATATCAAAAAAAAAAAAAAAAAAATGTACATATAATAATATTAATTATTATTATTCTACCTTACCTTATGTGAAGGAATTTAATATTAAAAAGGACAAAAAATGTAACTTCTCAATTTATATGAACAATAAAAATGAACAAATAAATGAACAAATAAATGAACAAATAAATGAACAAATAAATGAACAAATAAATGAACAAATAAATGATGATGTGTTGAATACAACAAATGTAGACCATATAAGAGAAAGCCAAGAACATAAAATATTTACAGATTGTAAGAAAATGATAGAGCCAAAAAAAAAAAAAAAAAAAAATATTAAAATGAATAAAATAAGAATAAAAGTAATGAAAGAAAATAAAATGAAAAATAAAAAATTCATGAAAACAGAAAAAACATTTAATATAAATCAGCATAGTATATCAAATGATAATAATATGATGATGAACGAGGAAAAAAAAGAACAACAAAAAGAAGAAGAACAACAACAATATGATGATGATCATCATGATAATTATGATGATGATAATGATTATAATGATAATCAAGATCATGATAAAAAAAAATATAATAAGAATGATAAAAATGAATGTATTCAAATTTCATCTAATAAGGATTATGAACAAACATTTATATCAAACTCCCAACAAATAAATGATAATCATATTTATGATAAAGAAAAAACGCCCCAAATTTTATATATACCAAGTGAATTACATAACAAGAGTAACCAGGAAGATATTCAAATTGATGATGTACATATTGAAGAAAATAAAAAAAATAAAAAAAAGAAAGATGTTGAAATAAAAATGATCAGGAATTTACCATTAATATCAATTATTGGTAGACCTAATGTTGGTAAGTCTACCATTTTTAATCGATTAACTCGAAAATATCAAGAAGGTAGTATTGTTTTAGATGTTAGTAGCACGAGAGATAAACTCTATGGAGAGGTTGAGTGGGAAGGATATAAATTTGAACTTGTGGATACAGGAGGTTTAGTGTTTGAAGAAGAAAAGTTTTCAAAAGAAATAAAGAATCAAATTCTTATGGCTCTAAAAGAATCATCAGTTGTTATTTTTGTCGTTGATGGTAAACATGGTGTGGATCCACGAGATATTGAAATTTGTCGTTTCTTAAGAAAATATATACATATGAAACACACACAAGGAGAAGATATGAACAAAAAGAAAAAGAATCAACAAATAGTAAATTCAAATACACATGTTAATACACATATAAAAGAGTTAGATAATAAAGAAGAAAAAATCGAAACATATGACAAAATAAATGAAGGACATATAAAGAATAATATAAAAAAAGAAACATCTAATAATACATATAACAATGTAGAGGATAATATTAAAGATGATTCTAAAAAGCTACCTTTAAAAGTTATCCTGTGTGTAAATAAATGTGAATCTTATAAAGATGGTTTTTATAAAGCACAAGAATTTTGGTCTCTTGGATTTGGTACCCCTTTCCCATGTAGTGGGATCCATGGAAATGGTCTTTCAGAAATGCTAGATGAATGTATTAAACATATATCCAAAGTAAAAATAAATGAAGAACATGATGATATAAATGAAGAAAATACCATAAATATTAGTTTTATAGGGAAACCTAATACTGGAAAATCAAGTATACTAAATAAAATATTAAACTGCAATCGTTTTATCGTTTCTCCATTAGCTGGAACAACTGTAGATTCTATTGATGTTCTTGTAAAATTAAAACAAAGTGATCGTATATATCGTCTTATTGATACTGCAGGAATACAAAAAAGAAAAAAGAATATAACATTTAATAATAAAACGAAATATGAATATCTATTATATAATAGAACTGAGAAAGCTATAAAAAGAAGTGATGTATGTATTCTTGTTATTGATTCATTCAATGGTATTAGTACCCAAGATATAAATATTGCTAGAAAAATTGTACAAGAAAATAAAAGTTGTATAATTTGTTGTAATAAATGGGATCTCATATATAATAAAAATGATATTTTTAATGATACCAAAAATTATGTTCTAAACCTACTAAAACCTATAGATTTTTCCAATATTCTTTTTATGTCTGCTAAAACATCTCAAAGATTATTAAACATATTTGATCTTGCTGAAGAAACCTATCAAAATTATACAAAACGTGTTAATACAAATACTCTTAATGAAATTATAAAAGAAGCATTACTCCTAAGACCACCTATACCTATTAAAAATAAATCATTAAATATATATTATGCTTTCCAGTCTCATATAAAACCACCCGGATTTGTCTTCTTTTGTAATTCAGAAAAGTCAGTATATGCTAACTATACGAAATATTTAGAAAATAGAATACGTGAAGCATTCAACATTAAAGGTACACCTATCAAAATTTATTACAAACAAAAAAAATTAAGAAAAATTATCAACAAAGATAAAAGACCTGACAAATATAATCTCGACATACAGGCCATTCAAAAAAATTTTGCAAAAATGCAATCTCAAGGAAAAACATGAATATATATATATATAAATATATTTATGTCATATTTTTTTTCTTTTTTTATTAGTTGGCTTAAAAATATTTTTTTAAAAAATTATTTTTTATTTATATTTTGTTTTTTTATTTATTTTATTTTTTTGTATAAACATAAATAAATAATGAAAAATTAAAAACATATAATATAATAAATAAAAATATTATGCCTATGTGTTTAATTTTATGTACAACCGTGAACATATGCGGATGTTTGCAATATTTTTTATAAAAAAAAAAAAAAAAAAAAAAAAAAAGAGTAAAGATTTTAAAGAATCAAATATAAGTATAAAATATAAGAACTTTATAATATTCCATATATAAATGAATGAATTAAAAACATAAAGTGTGCTCAAATAACAAGACATTGATATATTATAAACACACAAAGATGAATATACATACATGCATATAAAAAAAAAAAAAAAAAATACACACACATATATATATATATATATATATATATATATATATATATGCACATATATATTTTTTATTTTTTTAATTAAAATTAAATGTTATGCTTGTAAAATTATCTTGGGTAGTTTCTATGTTCATATTATTCCCTTGATCTTTCTCTGCATTCCTACTAAAAGATAAGAAATTGTTGCTTACATAATTTCTTCTAAAATTTTGAATGAGGTTACTAATATAATCCGATGAATTCGATACATTGTCATTTACATTATTATGAATATTTTCTATATATGAATTTGTATTATTTGTTTCCTGTCCATCTTCATTTATCACACCCTGAACATTTCTTATATGCTCAGTTCTATCACTCTGAAAAAATCCTTCGTTTATATTTTCATCATTATGTATATTAATTTCTTCGTTGTTTACATCATAACTAGTATATCGTTTTTCAAATAACAACATTTTTATAAAAAATTTTATCTTGGAATCTTCCTTTTCTTGACGCTCAGGATCGTTATTTAAATAGTCAATTATTTTTTCATAATTTATTATTTTATTAACAAATTTAGAAAAGGAGAAAGTACTTTTATCATAAACTGTAGTTTTTAATTTTTTGGTTTTAAAAAATCCATCAATATTTTCATCATCCGTATCATCATCACTATTTGATGATTCTGATGATATATATTTTGGTTTGTTTTCTTTTTTCCTGTTCTTATTTTTAAATGCTAATGTTATATTATTTTCCCCCTTTGGATAGTCCATTTGACAACACGTATGATGAGCACAATTAACTACATTATAATTATAATTATTATAATTATTATAATTATTATTATAATTATTATAATTATTATAATTATTATTATTATTATTATTATAATTATTATTATTATTACTATTATTATTTTTTTTGTTGTTGAACGTACTATTTTGTGCCTCCCCTTTATCATTTGTATTTTGCTTAGCACATTTTTTCATAGCCTCAATAATATGTTGGGTACTTTGTTTTTCAACATTACAATCATGATGATCCTCAGATTTGTACACTTCCTTTCCTTTATTTATTCTTATGTGTGTCCCACCTACAGTCATGTCCATCATCTTATCCATGTTATCTGATATTTGTTCAGTTTCAACGCCTCTCAAATTATCAAAAATTAACTTAATATAATTCAACTTGTGTATATCCATATCATATGTACCTTTAAGTAGGATAATCATTTTTTTCAATTTGAAATTTTCAGATTTTAAAAAGTCAATAATGTTTTTAAAATATATATTTGGAAATATGGTAATATAATAATTTTTTGGATATAATAATTCAATCTTATTTAATGTATCAGAAAAATTATATATAATACTTTTGATATTATGAAAAACTAACCTTTCGGTGTGTTCAGATTCACAATCATTAAATGAATATAAGCTTTCATAATTATATATTCTCAATATTTCTATTGGAGGTTTAGCCCAAAAAGGTAAATCAGATAAATAAGAAAAGAAAGCATAAAATAAAATATCATGTATTAATAAACGATAAGATAACTCAAGTCCTTTTAATTTATCATTCAATATAGGATCTTCACATACATATTGTAAAATACCAGAATCATATAAAGGTAAACTAAATTTTGGTAATAGACGTAATAAATATATATAATGATTAATCGGCTCAAATATTGTCTGTATTGTTAATAATTTGGAAGAATTATAAAATATATCAATTGTTGGTATAGATGCTATATAATTATCATTAATTATTTTATCTCGCGCATTATATACTGGATTAAATGTACCAATTATGTCACCACACTTTGTCCATTCACAAGGAAAATTATGATTAACAATAATATTATTATTATTATTACTTTCATTTATTATATTATCAGATTTTTCATTAATATTATAATTACTATTTAATTTATTTATTATATTATCTTTTATCTTCTTATCATTTAATAATCCATTTTTTATCAATTTATTATAAATCCATGTTTTTTCATTTTTTTTCTTTTGATCATTCTGAAAAATTATATCTTTTGGAAATATTTCTTTTTTTAAAAGATTCATGTTTATATATTCATTCACATTATTAGGGAGCTCTAAACTTTCTTTTAAATTCTGACATTTAAAATTTCTATTCAGAAAGTATAAATCTAATAATGGAAAACATAAATTCCTTTCTTCCTTTTTCATATTTTTTAATATTTTATTAATTTCATTATCTCTTTTTTCTTTTGCACTCAAAAATATATTGTCACAATTGTCATTATTCTCTTCTTCATTAATTTCTTTATTTTCATAATTGTCTTCTTTTTTATCATTACTTTCTAGGGGTTCCAAATAGATCATTTTTAATACTTCATTTGTCCTTTTTTTTTTTTTTTTTTTTTTTTTTTTTTAAATGTCAATTATGGACACACAAACGTTGTTATATATATATATATATATATATGTGAAAATTATATAAATGAATATATATAAAATATTATATATATATATATTTTAATTTATTTAAAAAAATATATTTAAAATATTTATCGCTTAATTATAACCACATATTTGATAACAAATATATGAGCGTTTTTGTCTCAAATATAGAAAAAATACACAATGTAGAATTCAATTCGTTTTAATTTATTATATATATATATATATATATATTTTTTTTCTATATTTGTATATTAAATATGTCATATATAATCTTTTATATATATAATATATATATATATATATAATATATTACATATATTAATTTATATTTCATTTTAAATATGTGTGCACGTTATAATTTACACATATGCATATATATACATAATATATTACAATTTAGTATAGAAAAATATCATTCTGTACATTTATTTTTATCATTATATATATATATATATATATATATATATATATATTATATAAATTTGTTTTATTATAGCAATTTTAAACATATACAACATTAAATTAATACATATTTCCATATGTATTTTTTTTTTTTTTTTTTTTATGATAAAAACGAACAAAATAGCTATTTAAAATAATTAAAAAAAAAAATAAAAAAATAAAAAAAAAAAAAAAAAAAAAAAGAACAAATATTGTCTACCAAATTTTAATATTTTATTTTCTTTAATTTTATGTTTTTTTTTATATATAGTATATAATTATATACATAATATATATACTTTTTGGATCCATGTAAAGTTCAATGAAATTACATGACAACCTATAATACCTTTCAGCGTTTTAAATACAGCCAAAATAAAAAAATTATTTAAATGTTCATTTTGGCTAGACATGCGTTTTCTCCTTACACAGTAAGGTAAAAATATATATATATATATATATATATATATGTTTTTCTTTTTCTTTTTCTTTTTATATATGCATTATTTTAAGAAAGTCATTTATAATGATGGGAAATATGTACCAAAAAACGCATAATATTTTTAATATACGAATTAACAATTCCTTTATTTAATATATTATATTATTTTATTTATACATATATTTTTTTAATTCCTCTACAATCTATTCTTTCACGTTATATTAAAAAGAGAAAAAAGAAACACATAACCATAGTAATGCAACGTATATATATATATATATATATATATATGTATTTATTTATACCCATTATAACAAAAGAATAATATATCGAAAATATTTAAACATGTTTATATAATATTACGAAATATTACTTTTTATATATAATGCAGACATTTTACTTAAAATATATAACTTTATTATAAAACATAGAACATTTGTGTTTATGAAGCACGTATATGAAATTCGACATTATATATATATATATATATATATATATATATATACTATATTCTTTTCTTTTAATTTGAAAAATAAAGATATACGGTGCATACATAAGACATACATATATATTATACATTTAAACATAAGGGATACACATTAATATAATTTTAATGGTATAAGGAACATTATACAATAATAAATAAAAGAAATATAGGAATACACATGTATATATATATGTGCAACATTTATGTTTGTTTTTTAAAAAAAATCTCTTTTTTTTTTTTTTCTTTACTTTTTATACAATTCAAATTGTTTGCTCCCTATTGATATTTAAGAAAAATTTCTATAACAATTAAAAATTTTATCATGCTACAATGTAATGAAATTTGAAAAAATGTTTATTTTCTTATAATATTATATACTTATTATTATAATAATATATTAGCTCAAATTTATCTTTATATACATTTGTAAAAATACAATAAAATAATTATATATATATATATATATATATATATATATATTATAAATATAAAAAGTACACTATATAAATAATTTGTACAAAAATATATAAGTTTACAAATTTGCCACTGTATAGAAAATTTTCATTCATTTATTAATTATTTTTTTTTATATACTTTCTAAATAAAATAATAATTTTTTAAAATTATTGTATAATTTAAAATAACCTCAATTTTTTTTTTTTTTTTTTTTTTGCGTATAATTTTAAAAATATTATAATATTATTATAGTAAAATTTTCCACAAAGATAATATATTATAATATATATATATATATATATATATATAATATATATAAAGGAATTTTTATATCTTAAAAATTATACAATATTTTTATATATATTTTATTTATGTGCTATGGAAAACATATTTTCTTCTCAATGCCAAACATTTTTATAAAATATATACTTATAAAATTTTATATTTACTTTTATATATACATATAATATATATAATATTAAAAACGTACTAGAATAAGAATTATATTTTATTATGTTATATAAATTTAATTATTGATATAATATTATATTATATATATATTATATAAATATAATGATTTTAAAAAAGTTAAAATAAAAAATATATTATATAAAAAGGTTCCAATTTTTATATTAAGTATAAGTTTATAAAATATTGAAGAAATTTTTTTTTTGCATGTTTTTTGCATGTTTCTTATGCATAAAAATTTATATTATATATATATATATATACTATACATATAAAATTGAAAAAGATATACATAAATTAATATATATATTTATAATATAATATAATATATTTATAATATTATTATATATAATTTATATATAATAATGAATTATGCAAAAAGAAAAAAAAAAAAAAAAAAAAAAAAAAAAAAAAAAAGAAATACAAATATTATTAAAATTTTTATAATATATAAAATATAACTTTATATATATAATTGTATTAAATAATATATTTATATTTTAACATATATTATGAATCTTTTTTTTTTTTACATATTTTATATAACTTTTTCTATATTTTTCTAAAAAAAATAATATATTTTATTTTTTGCTTTTTATTCTATATATATTTATATATATAATATAAATATATAACAATTTAGATTTCTTTATATGTTATTATATATTATATACAAATTTTTATTTAAAGAAAAAAAAATTGACACTTTTTTTTTCTTTTTCATAACTGTTATTATATATATATATATATATATATAATATATAAGAATTCGATATATATATAATAATCATTATAATAATATAGAATACTTAATTTTTTTCATAATATGAAAAAAGAATTTTTTTAAACATTAAATACATATATATATATAAGTCAAAGATTATAATATATATATTTTGAAAGTCTAGAGTATTTTATAAGAGTACCATTGAAAATATAATATATATATATAATTATTAATTTTACACTCCACATTAGTTATATATATAAGTATATTTATTTATATGAACTATTTTTTTTTTGTGTAAGAAAAAAAATTTGTTTATATTATTTTATAAATAAATTTAATATATGTAATTTATTGTATAATTGCCTTCTTTTCTTTTCTTTTTTTTAATTAAATATAAAAGAAAGCTATTATAAAAAATATATAAAAGTAATATATTTAATATAATGTACAAACTTTTATTTTGTATGTTATTTTTTTTTATATACTTTGCCTATATTATTATCCATATTTTTTTTATACTATAAAAAAGAAAAAATATATAAAGAGTATATTTATTCTGAATAGAAGGAAAGAAAAAAATATAGCATTTTTATAGTAAAATTAGAATGTATATTTATATATATGTATAATAATATTTGTATATATTTATATATGTAATATTTAATTATATACACAAAAAAATATATGTGAAATTTACGATATTATTCTCATATATTATCTCTTATTATTTTATTTTAATATTTAATCCTATCATATTATATATATATATATATATATATATATATATATATAATATATTTTCTCTTAATAACTCAAAAATATAAACAAAAAAAAAAAACAATATATTTTATATATAATGACAATTACACTGGAAAGTTTTAATGAGGAAAAGTTACAGAATTATAACAATAAAAGAAAATATAATTGTCGTATGACATTTAAAAGATTTACAAAAAAAAGATTTAAAAATAAAGATAATAATAAAGAAGGAAAAATTAATATTAGAACATCCTTAATTAAAAATGAAATTATTGGTGATGACAATGAGGAATTTATAGATAATAGTTTCATGAGAACTTGTCATAAATTTAAATTTTACAAAAGTAATCGAACTGATGTATATAATCCATATGATCGAAAATTAGAAAAATATAATTATGAAAGAGACGAAACATTTTGTTCATTAACAGATCTTGAAGATATTGTACATGATGATCAGAAAAAAAAAAATAAATATTTTATTTATAAAAATAAAAGTTTAAATGATTACACCTCGTGTTTTGAAAAAAAAAGTAAAAGACTTAAATGGTTTCGTTTAAAAAGAAAAAAAAAAAAAGATTATGTTAATGAAGAAAGTATTAAATATCTTAATGAATCTGTCTGCTCAAATTATAAAGATGCAAATAAAAGTAATCAAATTCAACATACATCTGAATATACTGGAGGTTGTGTTTTAAATACTGCTAATGGAATTAAAGGATTTTCAACATGGATTATTTGAAAAGAAGAAAAAAAAAATATATATATATATATGTGCATATATAATTGTAACTTATAGCTAGCCCATAAGTATATATATATATATATATATATATATATGTATACATTTTAGCTAGCTGTATATATTTTTACCTTATCATGTAAGGTAAATAAATAAATTTATATTTAATATATTTATTTGATAAAGAATGATAACAAAATATATAAGGAAAATATAAAGAAAATGATGAGGGAAAAAAAAATAATAGAAAAATAAAAACTAAGAAAAAAAAGCAGAATAAACATTAGATAAGATTGAAACAAAAATGAGTAATTGAAATATTATTTTAAATTTCATATATTAAAAAAATTGAAGAATATATATTTTCAATTAAGTTGCTTTAATAAATGAATAAAAAATCAAAAAAAAAAAAAAAAAAAAAAGAAATGTAGAATATTATAACGGTTATATATATATATATATAATATATAATATATAATATATTTCCCATCCTTCCCCTATATATATAGACATGGATAATTTTTTTGAATGTAATTTTTTTCATTTGGGAATTATATCAGAAACGTTATTATTTTTTTAATGTTTATATATTTATAAATTTTTTTTTTTTTTTTTTCTTCCTTTTTTCCTTTTTTTTTTTATATGCTTTCTATATATATATTATATATATATATATAATTTTCCTTTATTTATTATTATAATAAATATAAGGATAGATCGAAAAGTGAAAATAATAAAAAGAAAAAAAAGGAATACATAAAAAAAAAAAAAAATAATAATAGTAAAAATTAAAATATAATATATATTTATGTTGAAATAAAGCAACTAATATATATATATATATATATATATATATATATATATATATATATTTTTAATATTTTATAGATTTTTTTTTTTTTTATCAATTTTTTTAATATATTTACGATTTAATAGTTTTTATTTTTATATAATAATACTTTATTTATATATTATAAATAGAGAATTATTTTTTATTCTATTTTTTTTTTTTTCATCAACATATATATATATTTATATATATATATTTATATTAATTTATTTATTTGTTTATTTGCACATATAAGTATTATTATACAATATGTATATATGTGTATATATTTTATTTATTATTTTATGTTATATTATATACATAAATATATTCCCTTAAAGTAAGAATATATTATAATATGTTCCTTTTTTCCCTTTTTTTCCCATTATATATAAATTTTATAAAAAACACTTTTTAGTATATACAATTTTTACAAAAAAACAAAATTTATAAACATATATTAGTAAATTAAATTTTTACATAAAAAAAAAAAAAAAAAAAAAAAAAAAACATAAAAACTTTTCCAAGATTATAAAAAGACTTTCGTTTTTATAACTTTATTTTAAAATAAAGTATAACTGATAATAAATGTCTATATTTTTTTTTCAACATACGTACGATATAATAATTTAAACTCTTTTCATATAATTCGCAAAATATAAAATGGTTCATAATGTGTATTATTGAAGATATATAACCTTTTTTATAATTAAAAAAAAAAAAAAAAAAAAAAAGAAATTTTTTTTTTTTTTTTAACATACGTCCTATATATGTCTTATTTAAAAATAACACACATTATATATATATATAACAAAAAAATTGTATTTTTGTTATATAAAATGGACAATAATTAAAAAAATTGTTTTCTTTTTTTTTATTTCATTTATTTAAATTTTAATTATATCTATTATGACAAGAGATAATATAAGTAAATCTAAAAATATTTCTTTGAAGTATATAGAAGACTACCAATATGACTATACTTATTATAATTGTGATACAGAAGAATATAACTTAGATATAAATTATAAATATGTAAATTTTCGTAACATTACTAAACAGTTGGATATACTTGAACCTCAAAAAAAAATTAGTCATGAGAGTGTTAAAAAAAAAGCATGTAACTACGAAACATTAAAAAAAAAAAATGAGAAATATTATTCCTTTTTAGATTTAGAATGTAAGCTAAATAATGTATATGATAATGATATATGTTCCTTTTTTTATGAAAACAAGCTTTCTTTATATGATAAACATAAATTACCAAAAATTAGATTAAGTAAAAAATATGTTGAACTTGGATGCTTAGGGGTTTGGAAATTATCAAGTTTTAAAAATAAATTCAATGTAAAAAATTTAAGAGATAATGATCCTAATACATATTGGCAAACTGATAGCTTAGCTCCACATACCATAACAATTCAATTTATAAAGTTTTTAAAAATTTCAAAAATTTATTTACTATTGAATTATTACTTAGATGAATCTTATACTCCTCATGATATAACAATACATATTGGTAACGATGAAAATCACCTTGAATTATTGTGTGAAACATATTGTGATATGAATAAATATTCCTTAAATGAACCTTTTTGGTTTCTTATAGATTTAGAAAAGTGTAACATATCTTCTTATTATTACAATTATAATATCGATTATATAAAAAAGAAGAATGATATATATTGTCGTTGTTTGAAAATTTCTATAATATCAAGTCAACATAATGGGAAAGACACACGTATAAGGCAACTACAAATTTATGGTCCAAATTTTTTTCATTACAAATATGATAAAATGTTAATATAAATAAAAAATAAAATAATATAATATTAAATCTTAATTAATAAAATGTTTTTTTTATATTTTCCAAATATGGATAATATATAAATGAAAAGTATTTTATTAAACATTAAAATGATTAAAAAATATAACAATATTTTACAATAAAGCGTGAATTATAAAAAGTAACAAAAAAAAATAAAATAAAATAAAATAAAATAAAATAAAATAAAATAAAATAAAATAAAATAAAAAAAAAAAATATATATATATATATATATATATATATATATATATAACATTTAAAACATATAATGTATATAAATTAATAAAAAGTATATTCTTCCTTTGTATTATCAATTTTTAAAAGGAGGTAGTAATTAAAAATAAAATATATATATTCATACACATATATATATATATATATATATATATATATATATATATTTATATTTATATCCATTTTTTAAATGTTATACTATTGTTACCATTATTTTTTATATATTTTTTTCCATATGCAATTTATTCTTCATAATATTCCTTTTCCATCTGCTCCAATATTTTCAATTTATCTGATAAAGTTACATTCAATAAATTTGACTTCTCATTCTTTAATCTCTTCTCTAACTCTTCCTTTATTTTCTCTTCAAAGTTTAAATCATTTATTCTCCTTTGATAAGATGTCATCCCCTTTTCCTTATTTTGAGATATATAATTTTGCATATTATGAGCACTCATTTTTTTTTTACCTGAACTGTTCATATTTTTATTATTACCATGTTCAAAATATTTTAGGCGATTTTTTTCAAAGCGATCATCATCATTTTGACTATTTAATTGATCATTTGAATAATTAATATTACCAAAATTGTTACTTATATTAGAATTAAATTGGATGTTCATATTAATATCATCAAAAATATCATA
Organism: Plasmodium blacklocki (nom. inval.); assembly: GCA_900097035.1. Classification (NCBI taxonomy): domain Eukaryota; phylum Apicomplexa; class Aconoidasida; order Haemosporida; family Plasmodiidae; genus Plasmodium; species Plasmodium blacklocki (nom. inval.). The sequence continues at coordinate 662,788 of LT969561.1, forward strand.
CTGTTTATTATTAAAATTGTTTTCTATATTATCATCATCTAACAAAAATTCATCTTGATCGTTAAAAAAAAGATCTTCTTTATGATCGAAAGAATGTTCTTCATTTTCACTAAACTGGTCTTGTATATTATCTTCAAATTCATCACTATTTAGCATATTTTGAATATAATCATCAGATGTTTGATAATCACTATCATATTTTCTTCCACTTGAACTTTCGTCAGGATAATCAGACATTTCTTTTTCTGAATTACTATCAGACATAGAAGATGATGAAAACGAATTTGTTTCATACTCTTTCTCATTATTTCCATAAATATCTTCTAGAACTAAAACTTCAGAAGAATCAATGTTCTTATTTTTTATATCATAAAGATAGTCCATATAATTATGTAATTGTATTTTTTCTTCATCCAATATGTATAAATCATATTCGTAATTTTTATTTTCATCATGTTCTTGTTTTTCTAAACTTTTATTATATTCTTTATCATTATTATTATCATTATCATCATCATAATAATCATTATTTTTTTTTTCTTTTTCCTTTTTTCGTTTTTCTTTTTGTTTTTGATTTATATCCACATCGATTATTTTATACACTCCTTTTCCATTACCATCTAAATTAATATAGTGAATATTTTCATTTATAATTTTATATTTCTTTAAGTTATTAATGGTTTGTTTTAAATCCTTTTCATAATTTTTTAGGCTGCTTAATTTTCTCTTTCTCTTTTCTTCTTCAATATGTAAATTTTCATATAAGTTGTTCGTTTCATAATTTTCTTTTTCATGTTTTAAAAATAAATTTATACAGTCGATATTTTTTTCATGCTGACCTTCCTCTGGTATAATAGTATCAATATGTTTATAAAAATTACCATTACATATCCTTTTATTAGATTTTTTTACATAAATAGATGGAATACTTGTATCATCAATTCTTCTTTTTACTCGAATTATAACCTTTTCTATATGGTGCTCGCTTTTTTTATTTTTCCTGTTATTTTTATTCTCATCTCGAATATTTTCAATGTCTTTATACATTATTTTTAAAAACTAATGGATATATATATATATATATATATATATATATATATATATATATAAACAATATAATATAATATAATTTATCTCTACAATATTGTAAATATATAAAAAAAATATAATCTTTAAATATAGTTGTATTAATTATTTTTTAATAGAACTTATACATATATATATATATATATATATATATGTGCCATTACCAATATATGTTATAAAAATAAAGTAATGGTTTGATAAAATTTACTAGACTTATTAAATATATTTATATAAAAAAATATAAAAAGATTAAATATATTTATAAATAGTTTATATTTGTTGTTATTATTTATGTATATTTATGTAACTCCTCAGGAGTATATAAAATTTTGATTGTTAATGAGCAACTTGGACATTTGAGAATATTTTCCCCTTTGAATAGATCTTCTAAGGTAACTTCAAAAATATCTCCGCATGGACATGGATAAAAAAAAGTTTTTATGGTTTCATCAAATTCAAAATCTATCAATTTAACTTCTTCATATATAACATCAAAAGTCTCAATTACTTTGTAATTACTTTCAACTATCATTTTTAAAAATAACAGAAAAGAATTACAGATTTTTTTAAAAAATAAAGGGGGATAGGAAATAAATATAAAAAAAAAAAAAAAAAAAAAAAAAAAAAAATATGTATAAATATATATATATTTTATTTATATATATGTTATATATATTTTTTGATGTTGTCAAATTAACATAAATATGCATTTATTTTACTGACATGGAATAATAGAAAATAAATAAATAAAATAAATAAAATAAAATAAATAAAATAATAAATAAATAAATATAATATATAAACTTTTAACAATTAAAATGTTAATAGTATATTTCGCATTTATAAAATATATATATATTTTTTTTTTTATATAATACATATAACTTCTCTTTTATAACTATATATTCAATATTTACCAATAAATATATAATATGCCCATATTATATAGTATAATATATATATACAATATATATTCTTTTTTTTTTTTTTTTCTTCTACTACCATACATTAATTTTGATTTATGAAAAAAAAAAAAAAGAAAAGTGCACACGATTTAAGGCCTATAATTATTATAAAAAAAAAAAAAAAAAAAAATTATCGCCTTTATTATTATATGAATTATAAATATACATTATTTTGTCATATGACAAAAAAAAAAAAAAATATATTTTTTATATATTTCTTAAAAAATAAATACAGTATATTATGTGATGATATTATTTTACCAACTTTCATAGGATTTATATAATATATATGAAAATATTTATAGGCATAATTTTTAAATATTTTTTAAATATATCAAATTAAAAGATATATATATTTAATATATATGTATAATTTATTAAAATAATAAAAGAAATAATTATTTATTGGATAATTATAATTAGAATTTATAAGAGGATATTAAAAAAATATACTATTTTTTTTTTTTTTTTTTTTTTTTTTTTAAATTTATTCCATGATATATATTTGTGTATTTATATACAATTAAAAACATATGTTTTTATAAATAAATTAAAAAGAAATATGAAAGAAAATATTTTTAGACTTGCATAAATTTTATATATTATTTATTTATTTATTTTATTTTATTTTTTTTTTATGTGTATTTGTTTGTTTATTTTAAAATAAAATATAAATTTAGCAAAATAAAACTATTTTATAATTTCATATTTTTTAAAAAAAAAACATATATATATATATATATAAGGACAAATTATTTTAACATTTTAATTACTTATTTGTATAATATATATATTATTTATTTATATATTTTATTTTTTATTTTTTATTTTTTTTTTTTTTGTTGTTGTTGTGATGATGCATAATCATGTTCAATATAGGAAACAAATAGAAAAACAAAAAAATTAAAAAAAAAAACAAAAAACAACCGTATATTAAATGAAAAATTTATTTATGTGACCGTTTTGTAATATAAAAAAAAATAAAATTATATATTTTTTTGAAAAAGGAATAATTTTCATATACACACAGAGAAATATATTTATTTATATATATATATATATAAGTTGACAAACAAGATATATTTATTAGAATATTACAAGAATATATATTCATATATATATTTAACTTTTCTTTTTTTGTTTTCAAATATAATATAAAAAAGGGGAAATAATAAAATGGCAACAAAATTCAGTGTTAAATTGAAGATATACGATTTGTCTAGGGGAATGTAATATAAAAAAAAAAAATTTGCACTGTGTATGGGTATATATATATATATATATATATATATATATATATATATATATATGCATATGTATATGTATATGTTTGTTTATATATATATATATATATATTTATTTATTTATATATATTTTTTATTTGAAGGGTCAAAACATGGTCTCCTCTTTTGATTGGCAAACAAATCGACGGGGTGTGGCATACAGCCGTCTTGGTTTATAACATGGAATATTTTTACGGTAAAAAAAAAAAAAAATAATATAAAATAAAAATAAAAATACAAAATATTTACATATATATATAATACATTTATATATGTGAATTTTTTAATTTTTTAATTTAAAAATTTTTTTTTTTTTTTTTTTTTTGAAGGGGGAGGTATTCTATGCTTGGAACAACAAGAATTTGAAACGTTTTATAATATAAAACCAGTAGGTATTATAGATATGGGAACTACCGAATTATTGCAAACACACTTTCATGAATATCTAAATGGTATTCAAAAAAATTTCACTGTTGATAAATATAATATTGTCAACTGGAATTGTAATAATTTTACAAATGAAGTTTGTAATTTCCTTGTTGGTAAAAATATACCACAATATATTTTAAATACTCCATATGAAGTTATGTCAACAAGTAAAGGAAAACTTATTCTTGATATGATGCAATCTTATCAAAGCTCTATTGCTCCAGGATTTGATAATAATCAAAATAATGGAACTAGCCAAAATAATCAATTTGGTCAAAATAATACACCTAGCCAAAATAATCAATCAATTCAAAATAATATAGCTAGCCAAGGTAATACATTAATATCAAATAATATATCATGTAAAACATTAGAATTAGGGGAAAATACATCAACAATAGATGGAAATATGAATAATATAAAAAATATGTCATCTAGCCAAAATGACATAATATCAGCAGAACAAAATTATAATACTCATAATAATGAAAACATTGGAAAGGGAGATGACTCATGCAAATTACCAAGTGTATCTTTAGAAAATTTCTTTAAAGATTGTGAGATAGAGAAATTATTAAATGATTATATAAAAGATGAGAAATATGGTATAGATGAGAAAAAAATTTTTTTTAATTTTTTAAAAACGTTTTATGATAATATATTAGAAAATGAAGATTTATTAAAGAACCGAGTTATTTATAAAAAAAACCATCCTATATTTTTTAATAATATTCATACTATGAATGAATATGAGAATATATTATCATCTTTATCATTTTGTAAGGGACTTGTTGAAAATAATGAGGCAAACAATTTACAGCATTTTACAATTTACATAGATATGAAAAAAATTAAAAGTACCACGTTTCAAGAACATTTAAATGTTGTAATAAATAAAGAAATATTTTTAAAAAATAAAGATCCATCTATATATAAAAATGAAGTTTTATATTTGAAAGATATATCTGAATATATTCTTAATAGTAATGACAAAGCTAAAAGTAATTCTCAAAACAGTCTTTTTGTTTTTTTATCACACATGTTTCTAAAAAATAATGTAGATATGAACAATACACAAAATGATATTTCATCTTTTCAAGCTTTAGATAATATAATTAAAGCAGGTGCACAAGAGGAAAAACAATATATTCTAAGACTAAACAAAATTATAAATGATCATATACAATCTTTAACATGATATATATATATATATATATTTAAATTGAAAGAAAAACAAAAAAAAAAAAAAGAAATCAAATGTTTGAATATAACGGGGAGTATTATATATGTTCATATGTTTATATATAGAGCATGCACATTTTTTTTTTTTTTTTTTTTTTTTTTTTTTTGAGTACACGTATAAAGAAAAAAAAAAAAAAAATAGGAGAAACGCAAAAGAATATTATTATTTTTTTTTTTTACTCACAAATGGTAGAATGTTCTTTTTCATTAATGAAAAAAAAAAAAAAAAAAAAAAAAGAGAACATGAGTACACACATGTTTTTTTATTAACCCACAAAATTTTTATATTCCTAGATGGGAATTTTATCATTAAAATGAAAAAATATGTATACATAAATATAAGCATGTCCATATATATAATATATATACGATCACATATATATATATATATATATATATATATATATATATATATATATATTTTTTCCATTATTTTTTTAGTTCTATATATAAAGTTATTAAAACAAGCATCTACAATAATATATTATATAAATAAATAAATATATATATATATATATAATATTTATACGCTAGTTTTTTTTTTTTTTCGCTATAATTTTTAGTATATATATTTATTGAGGTTAAAAAAAAAAAAAAATTACTGCATGCTTGTTGTATATATATTTATATATATAAAACTGCCCTGTTCAAAAAAAAAAAAAAAAAAAAAAAAAAAAAAAGAATTCTTCCAAATAATAATATTGAAACCAATGAAAAAAAAATGATAAAATATAAATATATATATATATATATATATATATATATTTATAATTTGATGAACATATTTGAACATATGATTTATCAAAACCGCTGTGGGAAATTCATAAAAAAATTATATATATTACAAATATGTAAGATGCATAATATATATTATATATATATTTTTTACAAAGAAAGATTAAAGCTCAAGGTTTAAGGATATTTTATATTTCTTAATTAAAGATGCTTTTTTTTTATTTAGAATATATAAATATATAAATAAATATATATATATATATATATATATATATATATATAAGTTTGCTTTTTTTTTTTTTTTCTTTATTTTTTTTTTTTAAAAAGAGAATTGTTCTATGATTTATACACACTTTTTTTTAAAATGCTCAATATAAAAACATGAATATATTAATATAAACATTATTTATACATATTGATGAGTACAAAAGAATAGGGTGTAATAAATAGATTATAGGAAAAGAGAAAAAGGACGTTATTTAAAATTTATTATATAAATAAAAATATACATATGTATATATATATATATATATATGTGTATATATTTGATCATACCTATTTGGATGTTATAATTTTAAGTCATTACATTTGACATTCATTAGTTTTAGAATTATATTCATAAAAATATAATTTAAAGATTAATGTATTATGTATATAATATTATTTTATTTTTATAAATTTTTTTTTTTTTTGGTTTTATTTCTATAAGTAATTTCATCATGCTAATATATTAACATGGGTACATATTATTTCATGTATATTTTTACATAAAATTTTTCTTTTTTTTTTTTTTTTTCTTTTTCTTTTTTTTTTTTTCTTTTTATTTTTTTTTTTTTATCTTTTTTTTTAAAGATGATTGATGTATTGTTAAATAAAAGGAATTATTTGTATTATATATTTTTATTATTTCTTTACATTTGTTCAAATGATTTGTGTTCATGTAATTTGAAGGTGAGAAATAACTGGGAACGATTTTTACAGGTATATCAAAACAATGGAAATTTTAAATTGGAAATCTTAGAACCTGAATGTACAATACAAAAGAGTTTACCAAACGAAGAGGAGAAGGAAGATTTTATAGATTTTGATAGAAAAGAATTATTATTGTATGATTTTGTAGTTATAAAAAATTCTCAATTTACTGATGAGAAGACTCTTGAATTATATTTATTAAAAGGAGAGAATAATAAGAGTTATTTAATGTTAACATTTTATTTAGGTGATTTAAAATTAATGATTGGACAAAATTCCCCCTATGAAATTAGTTTAATATTAAATGTAGCAACAGTAAATAAAAATATCTCAAATTGTAAAAATAACAGTTATAACATTGTACTTTTAAAAACATCAGATGTTTTAAATACATCTGATTTAGAAATTTTAGAAGGTCCAATTCAATTTTCTTTAGGTAAATCATCTGGAGTTTTTCGTATTAACGTAACAAAATTTTTTCTAAATAATACATGGAAAGCTTTTACAAAAGATAAAATATCTTTTCTAATAAAACCAGAAGAAAATTGTTATACTGTTTTAGAAAATAAATTAAATAAACCACAATTACTTATAGAAAAAAAAACAACCTTTTATTCAGAATGGGGAGAATGGTCTAATTGTTCTATGGATTGTGAACATCCAGATAATGTACAAATACGAGAAAGGGAATGTATACATCCTTCAGGAGATTGTTTTAAAGGAGACCTAAAGGAATCTAGACCATGTATCATTCCTTTACCTCCATGTAATGAATTATTTAATCATAAAGATAATTCAACATTCAAAATTCTAATGATAATATTACCTATTGTTCTTGTTATATCCATAATAACTATATTGTATTATATTTTTTATAAGAGAAAAGGTGCTGAAAAGGAGTTATATGAAAATGTGGCTGGTCGGTTTATGTACGACTAGGGGCCATCACACAAAGGAAACCCACATCGAAATGAAAAAAGATGAAAAAATAGAAAAAAAAAAATAATAAATAAATTAAAATAAAATAAAACAAATTAAATTAAAACAAATTAAATTAAAAATATCTAATATATATTTTTATTTTTTTATATTTTTATTTTTTTATATTTTTATTTTTTTATTTTTTTATTTCTTTTTAATTTTTATATGTTTTGTTACTTTCCTATTAAAATATTTGTATTCAATAAAATTCTTAATATTTAATTGACCTTAGTTTTATTAAAACACATGAATATATATAAAAAAATATTTGTTATAACACTATTATATGTTTTAAAACTGTGTTTTTAATTTTTGTGCATGTATCACTCAATTGATCATAAACAAATATTTTTTATTTTTTAAATAATATATATATGTATGTATATATATAGATATATGTATATGTGTATATTTTAGGGTCTTATAATTAATAAATAGAATAAAATGTAAAACCCTTTTATTTATAAATTTCCTATAATGCTTACACATTTTCCAGATAAAGGATTTGTAAAATAAGGGATCAAGAAAAATTCTCTCATCATAATAAAGTTACAATTAAAATATATAAACATATACATATATATATATATATTTTCTCTCATGAGAAAAAAATAAAGTATTAATGCTCCTGTTCTTTTTTATATATACATGCAATAAAAAGTTGATTAGGAATTGTACAAGAACATACAATCATATGTATTCATAACACATGCAAATATGGTTATATATTAATATTTACAAATAATTTGTTATATATATATATATATATATATATATATATATATATATATGTACATATATATTTTTTTTATATAACAGGTTCATAATATAAGATATATGTTGAATATTTTAATTTTTTTTTTCTTTTTTTTTTTTTTGTTATTTTGCTTCAAGGGTGTTCACACATATACATATATATATATTATTATTATTATATTTATTAATTAATAATTCTTTATAGAGTTATAATTCATGTCCAGTTCAAAAACGATACAATCTCTTTTTTAATAGATGACGTTTATAAAATTTTTTTTTATTATATATGCGAATAGTATAAGAGGAATGATAAATATAAAGATATAAGAATAGCATAAAAAAAAAAAAAAAAAAAAAAAAAAAAAATTATATATATATTTATATTTATATTTATTTATAGATGTGGAAAAAATAATTGAAGAGTTATCATTAAAATGAATATAAATTATTATAATAAATATAAGAAATTTCGACTTATCCTTTTGTGTCTTATATTTTTTCCATCTTCTTTAATAGTACAACTTATATTGGGTATGAAAATAAAAACATCATATAGACATGAACCGATTTTATTATTAAAAAATGAAGAGCGTATAATTTCTTTAAATAAAATCATTCCTTATTTAACTGAAGAGGTTTCTATAAGTAAAGATAATATTATGACAAAAATAAATGTGGAAAATAATAAGTGTATAGAATTAATTAAAAAACATGAAATATTAAATACTCCAATAGAAAATATTTTTCATATTAATAATAGAGAATATACTATAGATTTAGTAAATGATAATAATATATATAATTATACAAAACGTATTTTGAATGATAAACTAGATTTTGATTTATGTAATAAAATATTAAGCTTTACTATTCCTGTTAATTACAGTATATGTTCTTTTCCTTCTTATCATAACTATTTTTTTTATATCAATTATTTAAAAGATGTAAAGATTGAATTAATAATAAATGCATTAGAAAAAGCAAAATTTTTATTTCTTAAAATACCAAAGACATTTAATTTTAATACCACACATGCAAATTTTAATGATAACGATTATTTTATAGAAAAAGGAATATTAGAAAATGATCTTATTAAAATTGATATAACAAAAATTATTCATCGTTATATATGTAAAAAATATTTTTTATATAAATCTGATGATGAAATAAATGATGATGATCTAGGACAACCAAAAAATAATAACTCCGATAATGACAAATCAGAGAAGGAAATAAAATTGATTCTCATGACTTCACACACATTAAGTGATATCATTATCTTCCCCTCCATCATTCAAAATGTACAGGCATTAAAGCATTACAAAAATATTAAAAATGTTGTAAAATTAAAGAAGAGTAATGAAATAAAAAAATCATTATATAAATTAATTAATATATATATATATATACATATTATATTTTTTTCCTTTATAGAAATAAAAAAAAGGTATATCGAATGGGAAAATTGGTCTCCTTGTTACAACGTATGCAATAACAATTTTTCTTATAAATGTCGATATTATAAATGTACTACAGAAAATCAAGAATTTTGTGATCAAAATTTTAATATGAATTTTTCCGAGTGTCCATTTACACCTTGTGAAGATTCTATAAAAGGTAAACCAAAAATAAAAAATAAAAAATAAAAAATAAATAAAAACAATATGTACATATATATATATATATATATATATATATGTACATGTTGGTGTTATATTTATTTTTATATTTTTTAAATATAACATTTTAGAAGAAAATGATGAAAATGAAAAAAAAGAGAAAGAAAAGGACAAAAACAAATCAATCATTATAAATCATGAGAATAATAGAGATCAAGAAGGACCCATAGATGATGAAACCATGCTGAGATATAGAAAAAATAAAAAAATTAGTTTTTTTATGTGGATCATAAATAGTAAAAATAAAAAGAAATTAAAAAAAGTAAAATTTTTATAATCATATATTTTACACATCGAAACAATTATTACTATAAATATATATATATATATATATATATATATATATACAGATATATTGATATATATATATAGATATACTTAAAGTGCATATTTTTAATTTATCATACCTTCACATTATATATTTTATTTCTATTATTTTAGATAAAAAATTGTCTCTTGGTTTATTGATATTTTTTATATCAGTCATAGTCCTTATCTGCATATATTGCTATATAAAGTAACTCCTTATCTTCTTTTTTATTTTTTAATTTACCATAAATATCATCATTTCTTTTTCCCTTTTTTTTTTTTTTTTTTTTTTTTTCTTAAAGTTCAACACTCGGTTTTTATAATGATGAAGAATATTATGTATCGAAATATACATAAATGATTTATATACAGAGTTGATATAAATTAATATTTATAATAGACATTCATTATAATAATTAAAAAGAAAAAGGAAAAGAAATGTATTTATTATATATATATATATATATATATATTTATTAATTTATTTATTTAATTTTTTTTTTTTTTTTTTTTTTTTCCCCCTTCTACTTATACATATTACATATACATATATTTTTTTTTTTTAATTTTTCTATAATAATTATTATTATTTTTTTTATTCATATAAAACAATATGTTGTATTGTCCAGAGTTGGATACGTTTTTCCAGTTAATATATTTCCCTTCGGGAAATTTACAAAAAATTTTTAATTACAAAAATGAAAAGTAAAAAGAAAAAAATATAATAAAATTATTGTCATGTATATAAATGAACATACGTACATACGTATATACATATATATATATATATAGAACAAATATATGGTAAGAATATTTTATAAAACAATAAAGTAAATGATGAATATGTTTTTTAAAAAATTAAATATGTTATTTATTATATTTATTTAATTATAAATACACGTGTTTTCTTTTTTTCTTTTTATTTCTTTTAAAAATATTATATTTACACATACTATATAAATCTACACAAATGTTATCATTTATTTACAAAAAAAGGGCAAATCACGTATTCAGTAAATTCTTCAAATAATCAGGACACATTCTTTTAGCCTAAAACAAAAAAAAAAAAAAAAAAAAAAAAAAAAAAAAATATGAACATGTCAGGTAAAATATGAAAAAATATATACATAAAGAAAAAGAAAAAAAGAAAAATATATGAAAATATCAGGTAAAATATGAAAAAACATACACATAAGGAAAAAAAAAAAAAAAAAAAAAAGGTTGTCCAACTAGCTATATATACTATACCTGTTCATTTGTGGATATTAATTCAACTAAATCGCTAGAAATAGAATGCTTCTGTTCTAAGGCATGAAATAAGATAGAACATTCATCCCTTCAAAAAAAAAAAAAAAAAATATAAAATATTATATTACACGAAATGCTCAAAACATCAAACACATATATGAAAATTATAAATACGTATGTATATATATATATATATATATATATATATATATATATATTTTTAAACTTACGATGGTAACATAAAAAATATATAAAAAAGAGAATGCTTAAATTCTGGCCATAACATAGATATACACATCAAACATCCTTTCCATATAAATTTATTTGTCCAGATTTTTTTTTGTATTAATAATGGTATTATAATACTACTTACAAATTCTCTTAAAATATTAATATTTTTTGTAATTTGACATAAGAATCTTCCATAAATAGGAAAGATTGTATTACTATTTTCTGCTATCTGTTGTACTATACTGGCTAAATCTTTAATTGTTATATCATTAAACATTTTAGTATTATCATCATTATCTATTGTGTTTAAATTAACCTTGGTTACAAAATAATCTAACATAACTCTTTGTATATTTTTATATTTATTTAAATTATAATACAGATAAAAAATATCTGCATTTGTTATATAATATGTTTCATTATCATTATCGTTATTTTTTTTTTTTTCCAGAATATAAGCATATGGTAATTTTATTATATTATTGATACAACATTTCATGAATTCGATTTTTTTATTTTCATCTATAATTTCATTTTTTATAATATCATTAAATATTTGTAACGTTTGTTCTTTTTTTAAGAATCCAATAATTTCTATAATGAATTCTAAATTATTATTTTCCAAATATAAATTAAAACAAAAATTTAAAAAGTTCATATAATTTTCCTCAGAAGAAGGTATAGATTTATATAAATTGGTACTTATATATTTTATTATTTCGATATTAATTTGAAATGGATTATTTTCTTCTGTATTTTTTATATCATTATTATTTATATCATTGGATTCTTCTAGAACAATATTATTATTTTTATCTTCATCTTTATTAATAACATTTTTATTTTCTTCTTTATCTATATTATTATTATTATTATTATTATCATTATTATCATGTGTATTGTTGCTTTCCATTATATTATCATTTTGTTCTTGTTCGTGTTCTTGTTCTTTATCTTGACTTAATATTTTATTGTTATATTTCAATATTCTAAAGAATTCCTCATGAAATAATGATTTTAACAAGGGTAAGGTTATAATAAATTTGTTAAGTAATAATTTTTTCATTTCCTTTTTTTTACAATTATTAAATATAAATATATATAAATGAAAAAATATGGTTGATCTGACACATACACATAAATAATTATCAATAGAATTTAATACAAAGTTAGATATTTCTTTTAATTGTATATATGTATTATACTCATTAATCTTTGTTTTATCATCTTCTATTTGTTCATTAATTAATGTATTGAATTGTAACCAGAAATTTTCTTTATTTTTTTCATATGTATTTTGGATGTTGGTAAAAATAAATTTAATTAATTCTTTTACATAATTAATAGTTAAGAAATTTAAAAAAAGATTGGTTTCTTTTAATTTGAACCACAATTGATTATCTTCTAATAAATCTATAGTTTTTATAAATAAGAAAATGAAAATTTCTTCTAATAATATTCTTTGTGATATTTCATTTTTATGTAAACATTCTTTTTCTTCTTCATCTATGAAATTTTGTCCATAAATATTATGAGATATATATTCGATGTTATTATAATTATTTATATTACTATTAAAATTTTTATCTTCTCCTTCTTGTTGCTTATTATTAAAGAAATCAGTGTCTTTCATAAAGGATTCTAGTGACACGCCTTCAACTTGTGAGCTATAAAAATTATTCAAAAAAAGGTCTACCTGTTTATTTATATTATGATAATCTTTAGATGAAAATATTTTCTTTTCATAAGATCCAACTTGTTTATAATTTGTAAAAAGTGATATAATATCGTTATAAAAAAAATTAAAATTTGATAATAAAAAGTTATGTAAAAAATTCATTAATTCTACTGGCCATAAATAAAAAGGATAATGAGAAAAAAAATATATATCATCTTTCAAATTTTGGAAATACATATTACAAATATATAATAAGAATAATATAAAAATTTTATGATAATATCTAAATATTTTCTTGGTATATACAAAATGATTTAATGAATTATTATATATACCTTTTGTTGCTGTTATTAATTTTTTTAATAATGTTCTGATATCATTTCTACAATTAAATAAAGTATTCATATATATGGACAATATCGTTTTTTTACTTTTAATATTTTGATTTTTTTTTAATAAATTAGATATTAAAGAAAAACATAAAATATTATTTGACATATTGGTAGTTTTACTTATATTATATTTAATATAATAATTAATATTAAATAGTTCTTCTTTATAATTTTTTTTTTCTTCATTATAATTATTATTTAAAAGGTTATTATTCTTAATGATAAGATGGTTCATATCATTATTCTTATTATTTGTAATATCATAATTATTATAAGCTTCATTTTGTAATTCGTCATTATTTATATTATTATTATTATTATTATTATTAGTTGATGATAATTTATTTACATTTTGTATATTTTTTTTTGATGAGATATTATTATTTGTTGAAGTGTCATTACTATTATCACTGTCTGAAGTTACATGTTCTGAAAAATCAACATGAAAATAAGAATCAGTTTCATAATCATTAGTATAATCATTTATATTTTTTATCATATGATCATAATTAATGTTCAACATAATATTTTCTTTATTTTTATTATCTTTGATTTTTAAATTGATATCATCTTCTTTTTCATCTTCTTTTTTATCTTCTTTTTCATCTTCTTTTTTATCTTCTTTTTCATCTTCATTTTCATCTTCTTTTTCATCTTCATTTTCATCTTCATTTCCATCTTCATTTCCATCTTCATTTTCATCTTCATTTTCATCTTCTTTTTCATCTTCTTTTTCATCTTCTTTTTCATCTTCTTTTTCATCTTCTTTTTCATCTTCTTTTTCATCTTCTTTTTCATCTTCTTTTTCATCTTCTTTTTCATCTTCTTTATTTATATCTACATTTATATGACTTTCTATTATACCTTCTATTGTTTTTATGTTTATTTCTTTATCACTATTTGTATTATTAATATACCCTTTAAAGTCTACATGAACCTCTATATTATGTAACCATATAATAAGATATATAAAAAAAGAAAAAGATAACTTTGGTGTTTCTAATATATGCTCTATAAACGTTTTTATATATTGATCTCTATGTTTCAATAAAAGATTTTCATTATGTAAGATATAAAGAATAAGATTTAATGTCTCATCATATGTACATTTTATTTTGAACGATTTGTTTTGTAGTTGGTTCCTATGTACAAATGATGTGTTTGCCTTTTCTAATTTTTTTTTTAATTTATAAAAATAATTATAGCACACTTTTGTATATCCTAAAATGTTGGCATTGTCGATATCAGTTTCGTTTTCCATTATATGATTAACATCATCCATGTTAAAATTATAAACATATGGATTATTTTGATTTGTATCTATATTTTTATTATCATTTATAATTTTATTTACTTTATCTTCATCATTTAATTGAATTTTATTTTTATTTTTTTTTATTTTTTTTATTTTATTTTTTTTTTCTTCTTGTATAAATATGTAAAACAACAAATTGTTATATAATTTGAAGAGTGTTGAAAAATTCATAAATATATCACTAGGTATATTTTCTTTATATATATGTAATGAATTAATTTTTATTATATATAATGATAGGAAAAAAAATTTCAGTTGATCTTTTAACATATCATTAAATATAATTCTTTTTACAATATTATTTATAATTTTTAAATTATTTATTTTATTTAAGAAAATATTTTCTCCTAATATTTGTACTTGATTCTCTAAATTATTATTTATTATTTGTGAGAATATGATAAAATAATATATATCTATATTACTTAAAATATAATCTTTATCTTTTATATTATCATAATATTTTAAATCACTAAAGAAAAAATTTCTATATAAATTATTATATTTTATATCTTTTACATTTAATAATTCTTCATGTTTGGAATTATTATCGTTTGAATTAATAATATTATCATTATAATTATAATCATCTATTATAACTTCTATCTTCTCATTGTCAATGT
The DNA here is from genome assembly GCA_900097035.1 of Plasmodium blacklocki (nom. inval.). NCBI lineage: Eukaryota > Apicomplexa > Aconoidasida > Haemosporida > Plasmodiidae > Plasmodium > Plasmodium blacklocki (nom. inval.). The sequence continues at coordinate 678,712 of LT969561.1, forward strand.
TTTTTTTTTTTTTTTCCTTATCTTTTTCACATTGATTATTTGATGTTATAAATTTGCTAACAAATCTTTGAATTAAATTATTACCTCTGTCATCATCTTTGGTATGAATATTATGATTCTCTGATTGATTAACATTTGTTATATTATTATCACATATTTGGTTATCATCACATATTTTGTTATCATCACATAATTTGTTATCATCACATAATTTGTTATCATCACATAATTTGTTATCATCACATATTTTGTTATCATCACATAATTTGTTATCATCACATAATTTGTTATCATCACATAATTTGTTATCATCACATAATTTGTTATCATCACATATACTATCGTTTCGCTTTTCATTTTCAATTAAACGTTCTATATTTACTTCCTTGGAACAATTAAATCTTTGATAATATTTCTTATCTAATTTAAAATTGGTTATATATAATTTTTTAATAATTTGATTAATAAACATATTTTCTTTTTCTTCCTTTTTATTTTTCATAGTATTATCAGTTTCATTCATTTTTACTTTTAAATAACACATTATATCAATGTGTTCTTTATCTATTTTTTTATATCCGTAATTATCCTTTCTTAAAATATTTCTTTTAAATTTCTCATAATTATTATCCAGAATAAATATCTTTTTATCTTCATTTCTAATATCTGTATTATAAATATTATTTATGGTATTAAATTTTTTCTTTATTAGTTCCTCTGTTGTACCTTTCTCTCCTATAACGTTTAATAATTTGTTAATATATGAATAATAAAAAGGTGCATTTACATATTTTTTACATATTAATATATAGAGTTCGTTTTTTATATATTCTAAAAGACATTCTACAACTTTCATTTTGTAGTTGACTTTATTCTTATTTATATTATTATTATTATTATTATTTATATTATTTGTGGTGTCATCATTGTTATGGTTATAATCAGAACCATTTTTATTATTTATATTTTCATTTTTTTTTTTTTTTTTTATTAATATATCATCTCTTTTGTTATATACCTCAAAAATGTTTATTAACGTTTGAATCATCATATATATATTTTTTACAAAAAAATTTAAGACAAATGGTTCTTGTCTAATCAAGGAGAATATATTTTTCATTAGATGTGTTAAAAAAATTAAGCTATCTACTTTTATATCATTAATATTGTTAATTAGATGATCCATATGTACAAGAAATTTCTTTTTATTATGACTAGTGTTATATTCATTATTATTATGATTTTTATTGTCATTTTTTATATATGGAGAAGAATAAAAATTATCTTCATAATCCATATATTTTTCATTATTATCATCATATATATGATTTTTTTCATTTTCTAGAATGATGGAAATATTTTTTTTTTCTGAAGATGGAATATTTTGATCATCTATTTTACAATTAATAATATCTGTTTCGTTATTATTATTTATATTATCATATTTATAATTGTATTTATCATTATTATTATTCAAAGACATAACTAACGGTTGTTTATTATTATAATTTATGTAATATATTAATTTATTATAAATTTCTATTTTATAATTGTCTTCTATTTGTTGTTTTGGTAACTTTTCTTCTTCTGCACAATGATAAATATAATTGTTATTATATTCATTTTTATTTTTATATTCATTGTCATTTTTTTTTTTTTTTTTATTTTTATTTTTATTTTCATTTTTATTTTTATATTCATTTTCACTTTCATTATTATGAACATTATTTGATAGACAATTTGTATGCTCACATATTTTGTCCTTCCTAATATAAAAAAGTATGAGATCATTGAACAGTCTAATGTTTTGCTCTAGCCATATAAAAATTAAATGATCATAATTATTTGTAATATCATCATTATCTAATATATAATTTAAATATTTAATATTTAATATTTTATTTATTACATAATGTGTAGGATTTGCTTGTATTAAGATTTGTTTAAATATTTGTTTCGCATTTTTTAGAATATGGAAATAAAAGATAATTTCTTTTGTAATTATTAACATTAGATTTTTAATTAAAATATATTTATATGGATGATTATATAAGAAAGGATTAAAATGAAAATTAACAACCATATTAAATATTTTAGATTTTAATAAAATATAATCTTGTATACCTCTTTTTATATTTTCTAATTCATTATAAATAACATTTGAAGAAAATAATAAACCTTTTAATATATGAAGAATTATATTTTTTAAATGTTCTATAATTTTTATTAAATGAAATTTTGATTCTACTAAATTTACATAATAAGAAATAATTATATATGAATAATTTTTATTAATTTTTATAATAGAAGATAAAAACATTAATACACGTGATAATATAAGTACTTTATTAGATATTATATCAAAATTATTATTCATACTATCATCTTCGTCGTAAAATAATAACCTTTCTAATAATAAATTCATATAAGGAATAATATATGTCTTAATTATATTTTTATTAGATATATCTTTATCATTCTTTAAACATTGCAAAAATATCTGTTCCACCTCGTTTATTGCTTCTGTCAATTTTTCTTCATCTTTTTCATCTTTTTTTTCCAGTAACTTGATAGCTTTTAATATAATTCTCTTTTTATCCTTGCACATTGAATGTTTGACAAAAACGGTTCCTACACAGTAGGTCAACAAGAAAAAGAAAAAAATAAAATAAAATATATATATATATATATTATATATATTATATATATTATATATATGTTTAATTTAATGATAAAAAAAAAAAAAAAAAAAAAAGAAAGAAAAAGAGAGATAGAAATATAGAGACAGAAATCTATAACAAATTAATATTTCATATAATTACTATTTTTATATTATATCTAATTATTGAGATAAAAAAAAAAAAAAATTTTAACTGTGTTCATATGATTATTTATCATATACTCTGGTTCATAAAAAAGTTTTAAAAAAAAAAAAAAATATATATATATACATATATATATATATATATATATATATATATATATATATAAATATTTTATATACAACTTAAATATTATTGTTTCCTTAAAAATTGAAAAATAATACATATTAGATAAATTCAATATGTTGATATAAAAAATATATTTTTATAATATATTTTACTAGTCATTTTTCTTATATCTAATTATATATACATAAATATATGTATATATATTTATTTATTTATTTATTTATAATATTTATTTAATTAAGAAAAAAAGAAAAAAGAAAGTCGTTTATTGTAAGTTCTACAATAAATAATTTTTTATAAATTTTTTTTTTTTTTTTTATTTTTAAAAATAAAAAGGGAAAGTATCAAAGTATTTAATATAATAATCCATATATATATATATATA
>LT969561.1:689951-709951 GCA_900097035.1 Plasmodium blacklocki (nom. inval.)
ATATAAAGAAATATACCTATTATATATATATATATATATAATTATTTATATAGGTATGTTTCAATATATGGATGTATGATCAAAAAAAATTTTCTTTTTTTAAAATATAAATTAAATATAAATAAATATTTATATTATATAATATACATACGTATATATTTAAGTATATAAATATATATATATATATATATATATAATATACAATTCAAATTCTACGTTCTTATAAATCTATTAAGAAACGAAAAAAAAAAAAAAAAGGCTATCGTTATGTTTTTTTTTTTTTTTTCTTTCTTTCCATATACTAATAAACTAAAAATATATATATATATTAATATATAATAATATTATATAATATATTTATTTATTCATAATTGAATATTATAATTAAAAAGATATACATATTTAATATATATATATTATATATATATATTATGTTAATATTTTAATTTTCTTGTTATTATATATTTATTATATTATATATATTATAATAAAAATTATAAAAACATTTTTAAAAATCATACAATATTTTATAATATATATATATATATATATATAATATAATATATCTTATCAAATATATGAGAATTATTTGTATATCAAAAAATATATATATATCACAAATAAAAAATATATATTATATATAATATATCCACAGTATTACTTTATATATTGTTTTGAAAAGAAAGAAAAAAAAAAAGTATAAATTTATATATTGTATATTATTTATATATAATATAATATAATATTATAATATGTATATTTCAAAGAGTATAGTATATGGGATTAAGATTTATAACATATTTATTAAAAAATATATAAAATATTTATATATTGTAATTTATTTATGCGATGATATATAATATACAATATATTATATATATATATATATATATATATATATATATATATATATATATATATATATATAATAATATATTATATATTTATATGTATAATAAATATTAAAAGGTATAATAAACAATAAAATTATGTAATATATATAATATATATTATATATATATATATATATAATAATACATATTTGAACATATTTGTTAATATATATATAAATTAATTTTAAAATAATATATAATATAATATATATTAATATATATAATTATATAATTACATTATTAAAAAAATATTAAGAAAAAAAGACTTAAAAAAATATATATTTTTAGTAGTAATATAAATAAAAATAAAAACATGTTATATTTTATAATATAATCTTATTTTTACAAAAAAAAAAAAAAAAAAATAAAACTTGTAAAATAAAAAAAAAAGAAAAAGAAAAGTATATTTTATTATTTATAAAGAAAATATTAAATGTATTTATATGTATATAAAGATTATGATTTTTAATTTTTATTTTTGAATGCTCTTTTTTTTTATCCTTTAATAATCCTTAATTCCTTTTCTCAACATGTTTATATATATAATTTTAATATACAAAATATTTTATTATTATAAATTATTCTTTCTTTTTTTTAATATATAACAAAAAAAGGTATATACTTTGAAAAATTTTTAAAATGAAAATATTATATAAATGTTGTATATTTATATATTATATAAAATGTTTTTATTTTCTTTGATATGTTGTTTTTTTCTTTTTTTTTTTTTTTTTGTTCCTTGTATATAAATAAATAATACCTTATAATATATATGTACAAATAAAAAATATATATATATATATATATTTATATATATTATATATTTGTATGATTATTATTTATGTAATTTATTTTTTATAAGAAAATATCACACTTTTAATATGTTTTAAAAATAATATGTAAAAGTTAGACGGTTAATTATATTTTATATGTGTGAATATATACATATAAAAAGAAACAAATGTATTCATCAATATATGTTTATATATATGACAATATACATCTAACAAATTAATATAACCAAAAAAAGGATAAATAAATGAATAAATAATATATATATATATATAAATAATAATATAAATTGTTACATTTTTATAATTATCATAAAATGTACGGAAAATTAATGTAATAATGAATAATAATAACAGAAAAAAAAAAAAAAAAAAAAAAAATAAATTATATGAATTTGGGCATAATTAGTATATAAAAAAAAAGCTCATCAATCTTCTTCTTCATAAGAATCTACAAAAAAAACAAAATAAATAATATAAATAAATATATACATATAAATAAATATACATATATATATATATATATATATATATATATATATATATATAATATCTCATTTATATCTGTTGATTTGTAAAATTAAGCAAATTTTTTATTTCATACCTGTTCTATGCCAGTTTTTTTTATCTTGACTGAAATCCAATTTGGTAACAAAATCCAATGTACTTTCCTTGGATAGCTAAAAATATAAAATAAAAATATTAAGATATGATATAGTATATACATATATACATATATATATATATATATATATATATATATATAATATATTATAATATAAAAAATTATGCGTGCTTACATTATTTTTCAAAAGTTTAATAGAATTAGCTACAATTGTAAAATATTGGTTAAGTCTTTTTTGATTTTCTATCTTTCTCAATATGTTATCTCTGTTATCTATTATGTTATAATGAGTCATCAATTCTTTGTCATCAATTGGAACAAGTACTCCTATAAGGGAAATATAAAACACATAAAAAATATATGTATGTATATATATATATATATATATATTTATCTTATATCTATATATATATATATCTATATATATCTATCTATATATATGTGCATATATCTTCCTTACCGTTAACTTCCTTGTTTAACAACTTGCTTTGAATGTACTTCTCCAGATAACTCTCACAATCTATTGAATAATCCAAAACATTAGCTAAGTGTTTATTTTTAGGTAATATATTATTCAAGAAATGAGCATATATTTTTGTAGCGAGTGGTACTGATATTAACATTTTAATTGCCCAGAATTGTAATTTGACCTCTTCTTGAATTAATTCTTTTGATCTTGATTTTTTATTTATCTTTACATCGGTTAATGATAATTGATGATTTCTATATGCTAGATTTTGTTTTACATTCTTATTTATTATGGACATAGTTGGTTTAACACCATTTGGAGTTAAGAAATTATCTTCAAATAATTTACAACCATCAAAAATTTCTTCAATAATTTCAAAATGTACTGCATATGTTTGCTCAAAAACGATATCTTTCATTTCACCAGCACATACAATAGCTCTTTCTTTACAGAAATTATATAATGCTTGATTTAATTCTTCTATGAATTTCTGATTAGTACTTAATAAATAAATATTTTCATCTATATAATTATTTTTTATTTTTCTATTAATTTCACCTAATCCAGCTTTGAATACTCTTTTTAATGCTACTGCAGCTGAGCAGCTAGCTAATTTGGTCAGATGTAAAATATTACCACTTATATTAGCTTGTAACAAATCCACAATTAATGGTTTCCAATCACTTTGATCTACGATATTATGAATACTTCTCATCATTTGTAAAAGAACTTCATCTGAGAATTCTTTTTCCGGTTCTAATTTGGATATATTATATTTTAACCATTTACATATATATGTTATAGCTAATTGGTTTAATATTTTTAAATCTGTATGTGGTCCTGCAATTCTTTTTAAAATATCATCATCATTATTATTATTTTCATCATCATTCTTAATTTCATTATCATCATTTATATTAATATTATTATGATTATTATGATTATTATTATGATTATTTACATAATCCATATAAAGATCAATAATTTTTACTGATATAATTTCATCATTTTTAGATAAGTTACGTATAAGTACATCTTTAATTTTACTATTATTATTAAAAACTTTAATAATTTCAGCTTTATCAAAACCTACCCATCCATCATCTCTAACCATTTTATACCAAACCTGTAATCCATTTAAAAAGGATGGATCTCCATTTAATGTCTCAACTGCCTTAATAACAGTTAATCTATCTTTTTCAACAGATTTCACTTGTACTTGTTCATCTGTATTATTATTTCGAAAATAAAAATTCACTAGAATATTTTTACCTTTTGAATCAGATTGTGCATTTTGTACAACACCAAACATATTACTTTCTTCCTTTGCTAACATAAATCTCACTGGTACACCTTCTACTAGTAAAGGTTTATTTTCCATTTTGATTTTATCTAAATCTATATGGTTTTCATAAGAATCAGTTCTATTATTACTATTATTATCATCAATACTATTATTATTTAAATTATTTAAACCATCATTCATATTATAAATAAATTCTGATGATACAGATTTACTTAAATCCATATCATTACTATATCTAGATAAATATTCATTTAAATAATTTAAAAAATTTTCATCATATAAACCTTGTTTTTCAAATAATTCAACAGCTAATTCATTACCATCTTTTAAATTATCCATTAAAGTACCACCATATTTTTTTAAAAAATTTTCTCCATTTTTTGGTAAATTCAATATAGGATAATTACCTGTTAATAAATTCGAAACGATATTAACTAATTCACGTATATATAATTTTACTTGTTCTCTTACACTTAATATATTTCCTTTATTATATAATTCTTCTAATTTTTTATTATAAAAATCCATCTTTGCTTTTTTTTTTTCTAACTTAACTTCTACTTTACGTAATTGTTGTATTAATATATTCATAAATTTACTATTAACCTCCTGTTTAAATTTTTCGACATCAAAACAATCAATTAATTCTTTTTTTATAGAATCATTACAATCATTCTCAAATTTATTTAATAATAAATCTAGCACATTCTTTCTACCATTAAGAATTTTAGAATACATTGATATACGATTTGTTAAAAAATCGTTCTTCTCTTTTTGTTCTATAGGAATAGAAAATAGTTCTAATAAATATAACGGAAGTACATTATCATTATTATCAGTGATACTTCTCTTCTTAACTCGTTCGTATAATTCTGACAGGGTCTTAATGTTCGTAAGTTCGTTGTTTAGAAATTCAAGTGCCCTCGTACCTACAACGATACACTGTTTGGGTTGTAATCCAAGCCCTAAAAATGGACAACACAATAAAATTATGTGCATATATATAAATAAAAACATGATCATATATATATGTTTCATCTTAACAAAATATATACCACAAAAAAATTAAAATAAAAAAAAATCACAATACATATATAAATATATACCCATACATATATATATATATATATATATATTTTTATATATATATTTATATATATATGTTTTTTTTTTTTTTTTTTTTTTTTTTTTTTTTTTTTTTTTTTTTTTTATTCATTTTGTCTTACCGAGGGGACGGGGCTTCAGTATAAATTCTCTCAAATTATATGGCCAGTTGGCTGGATCATCAGAAGCCTTTTTTACTAATATATATATATCATTAGGAAAGTTCTGAACATAATTTCTAACAATTTTTCTTGTCAATTCTGAACCTGCTTTAGAATCATCCTTAATTCCCGGTAAATCAACAAAAGTTGCATAAATACCACCAGGTATAGAAATCTCGACTTCTAATTCTTTTAATATAATAGATTCATTTAAATTTAACATAATTGCTTTCATTTTTTCATGTAAGTCATCTATATTTACTTTCTTTTTATTTAAATAACATTCAATTTTATTAGTATCACTAGGTTTTAATATTATGACAATAGGTTGTTTGGTTCCTGTATCTGTACTTGTATATCCCATAGGACCACCCATAATAAAATCTAATAATGTTGTTTTCCCCATAGACTGTTGTCCAAAAACAACAAGTCTAGGTAACTCATTATGTATATTACATATTTTAAATATTTGTAATGCATATAAATATAATGCATTCGCATTTGTTGTATCTTTCATCTTATCATAAAATACTTCAACTAATTCTAACTTCTCTCGACTTATAGAATTTAAGTCGAATATCTTGTCACTCCCATTACCATGCTCCATCATTAATTATTTTATATTCAATAATTTTTTTAAAATTAAAAATTTTATACATAAATAAATAAATAAATATATATATATATATATATATATATATAATATATATATATAAATGAATACATATATAATAAAATATATATATGTTTCATATAACATAAACAACAAGAATAATTTTCTTATTATATCATTTAAAAATAATACACTATATAATATATATATATATATATATATTAGATTGTTACAAAATTTACATAATATTTGGATTTTATTATAAATATTTATTATTTTATTATAAATGAACAACAATAATTTGTTATAAATATATATAATATATATATATATGTGAATATACATAAATATTATATAACAAACCAAAAAAAAATAATAATATATAAAATAAAATCAAAGTCTATAAATATTTTTCTACATAATTATATATTATTTATTATAATATTAAGAAAAAAAATGACAAAATGAAAAATATATATAATATATATTATATAAATATTATTTATATCATATATTTTTAAAAAATTTATCACTTGCATTTTTTTTTTTTTTTTTTTTTTATACAATTTTTATTAACTATATAGAAATATAATATAAATAAAAAAAAACCCAAAAAAAAAAAAAAAAAAGAAAAGAAAGTATAAAAAAAAAGATTCACTATATATATATAAATAATAATTATATATATATATTATATAAGTAAAATAATTTAATAATAATAATATTATTAAAAAATAACATATATATAAAATTATATATAATTTATAATTGTATTTTAATTATTTTATAAATAAATATATTAAAAAAATTTAATATGTTGTATTATAATATTATAATTTATATAATATAAACCTATAGAAATAAATCTAAAAAATAATAAATATTTTGTTTATATCATTATATATATATATATTTATATATTATATATATTTTTACAAATATAAATGAAAAAAACAAAAACATGTATTTTAATTATAAAATATAATATTTTTTATTTTTTATTATATATATATATAATATATACCTAAAAAAATAAAGTTTTTTATAAATATTAAAAAAAAATTTATACTTATAGATTAAAAATATGTTTATATAAATTAATAATACCATGAAAATATTATTAATTAAATTAATATTGTTAAAAAGAAAAAAAAAAAAATTCAATTTGTATTTATATATTATATATAATATATAAATATATTAAAATAATTATTTCAAAAAAAAAATGAAATAAATAATAATATATTCTTACTGTTTTTTATTTGTATATCTATATGTATATATAATTATATATATATATATAACTAAATCTTTATATTTATATATTTTTTTTTTTTATGCGCACTCTAATAAAATATTATTCTATTTAAATATTATATATATATATAAATATTTTATGAGCATATATAATTAGATTATTTTTTTTATATTCTTTTAATAAAATATTGAAAAATACATAGTATTTAAAATGCAGCATATACTTAAAATAATGTTTATAAATTTTATTATCATAAGTAGTATTATTATTGTATACTTATATATTATTTATTAATATATAATATAATATAATATAATAATAATATAAAATTATAAATTTACCAAAATGGAATAACTTAGGTTTATAGAATATTTTATTTGAGTACCACCATGTAACTTTTTTTTTTTTTAAATTTAATTACCTCAAAAAATTATATATAAATCTTTATTACAGATAAAATAAAAATATTTATTAAAATATTATATATATATATATATTATATATATATATTTTAATAAAAAAATAATGCGCCATGTTTTATATTTATATATTCAATGTTTTCATTTTATATATAAATATAATATTTTCATATTTCATTCTACAAATTAATATCTATATAATTTTATTATAAAAAAGCATAAAATGAATTTAAAATCTTTATATATAAATAAAATGTATTTTGTTTTTAAGAATATTTATAAATACAAATAAATAAATTAAAAAAAAAAAAAAAAAAAAAAAAAAAAAAAAAGTGATCTCATATATATATATAATATATATATTTATAGGATAAAAAAAAAAATCTATTTATAAATATATGAAAATAAGATGAATTAAAAATTATGATAAAAAAAATAAAAATTTTAAAATATAAAAATTTCATAATATTTGTTCTAAAATGTATTATGCGTGTGTGTCAGTTCTTATATTTAAAAATATATTTAAAAAACAAACAAATATATAAAGAAATAATATTATCTTTTAATAATAATACATATGACATTCTTTTTTTTTCAAGTAAAATATATACATATATATATATATATATATTGCATTCTTTTCTTATTCTCAATATAAACATATTTTTTTTATATATATATTATTTTATTATCTTTATAATTTTTCAATGGGCTTCATACCTAAGAGTTCCATACATAACTGGAAAAAAAAAAAAAAAAAAAAAAAAATATATATATATAATATATATATATATATATATATTTTTATTTATATTGTATTTCTTTATTTTTGTTATACCGTTAATAACGATTTAGTTATTGAACATAAAAGTAATCGAGACTTTTCATTTTCATTATTCAAAACTTTGCAGTTTTCATAAAAAGCTGTAAAGGTAGTGGTTAAATCGTACATATATTCTGCTAGTCTATAAAAAAAAAAAGAAAAGAAAAAAAATATATTATAAATATATGCAGACAAAAAAAAAAAAAAAATAATAATAAAATAAAATAAAATAAAAAAAATGAAAGAATTTATGTAAGAAAGAAAGTTCCTCTTTATAAAATTCTATTTTTTTTTTTTTTTTTTTTTTTTTCCTTACTTATGAACTAGCATATTTTTTAATATATAATAAAAGATATCTGGGAATTTCAAAATATGTAATCCTAAATTTATTTCGTAAATGCTAGTTAAACTTAACTCATCTAAAATAAAAGAAAATGAAATATACACATATATATTATTATGTATCCAACTTTTTATATATAAATTATATATTTACATTATTTTTAAAATATATAAATTCATGTGTATATATCATGTATTTAAATGTTTTAGAACCTTTTGATATATCTTCCACATTTATGGTAGATTTTTTAAAAATTGAACATATTCTTGAATAACCATATATGATATATATACCCGTATTTCCTGAAAAAATAATAAATAAATATAAACATATATATATATATATATATATATATATGATATGTTTAATTTTTTTTTTTTTTTTTTTTTTAAACACTTTTTATATTTAGCAATATCGCTTTTTTATAAATTACCTTTTACATTTAACATATTATCATATGAAAATTTATAGTCTGAGTTTCTGTGCTGTTTTAAGTCAAAGTATTTTATGGCACTAACACATAAGGATTCACTTAATTGGTCTATATCCACATCTAAAATACAAAAATAAAAATATATATATATATATATATATATATATTAACTCACATATATATAATATCAAAGTATATACACTTTTATCCTTTCTTTTTTTTTACTTTCAAAGTAGCTCTTTTCTTCTTCACTTTTTGTTTCAATTCTCTGCAGCAAGTCGCGCTTTGCTCTTTCTGTTCCTTCTTTAATTAAATTAATCAATTTAACAGTTGTTCCACTTCGTGTTTTAAATTTTTTATTATCTTCATTTAGAACAAAGCCAAATCCTACATGCATTAACTTTGCATTTTTATCTCCCCAATTGGTTTTTCTAATCAAATCAAAGATTGTTTCAAAATGTGTAAGTTGACCAATATCTGTAACATATATAATACAATTGCAATTTAATTGTGTTAATCTATAATACAATGCAGCTACATCTGTAGAATCATAACCATATCCCCCATTAGATTTTTGTAAAAATAATGGTACTTTATAATTTTCTGATTGATAACATAATGCATCTCCTATATTGGTTAATAAATTTCTTTCCTTTAACAAATCCATAACAGTCGATAACATAGGTACATAGAATGATTCACCAACATACTTTAATTTTATATCTAATATATTATATAACTTATCAAACTCTTTTTTACTACTTTCACATAATTTATTCCATATGAATTTACAATCATCATCATTATTTTGTAATTTAATAGCATTTTCTTTAGATGATTTTTCAAATTCTTTATCTGCATCATACATTTTTTTAGATTCCTGATATAAACTTGTTAAATTACTTAAATCTGGCATTTCTTCTTTATAATTCGGATAATGTGTTTTTATATAATTTATAATCATACCAAATTGGGTACCCCAATCACCTACATGATTAACTCGATGGGTATTAATTTTTAAAAATTCAAATACTCTACATATACTGTCACCTATTATGGTTGATCGTAAATGACCAACATGCATCTCTTTAGCTATATTTGGTGAAGAAAAGTCAACGAGTACATTACCATAATTTTCATTAGCTTCCTTTATATCATTAATATTTATACTTATATCTATTTTTTTCCCATTAATCAATTTTTTTAATGATGTCTCAATATAATCCTTTGATAACTTCACTGTTATAAAACCTTGGGGTGACGATTTTATTTCCTCAAATATTGTTTCGTTTATATTGGAAATTATAAATTCTGATATTTTTTGGGCATTTTCATAGTTTAATTCTTTACCATATCTTTTATAAATATTTATAGCATTATTGCCTAGGGAAAAAAAAAAAAAAAATACACACACGCATATACATATATATATATATATATATATATATATATTTAGATATATAAGTTATATTGCATATACACATGGATAATAAAATTTATATATAATTATAACAGAATAAATATTTTATTTATATACATATGTTTCTTATTTTAATAATATTATTTGGCTAGCAATGATATATTTGTATGAACGGGTCAGGTAAAAAAAAAAAAATATAAATATATATATATAATATTACATTGATAATGTCCAAATTTAAGACTGGCATAAGTAACAATAGCATCTTCACTAATAAAAGGGAAACATTTTTGAATAGAATTTTGAAATATGGTTTTTATCTTCTTTGTTAAACATTCCATTGTTATCATACAAAAGAAATGTAACAACTAATAAATATTAAAAAGGACAAATATATATATATATATATTAAATCTATAATAGTCTAAATAGTTCAATAAAAAAAATAATTGTATTATAATTTATATAAATATATACATATATATAATAATGTTAATATAATATCCAAAACAATATATATACATGTGTATAAAATAAGAGCAAAATATATTACAAAGAAATAAAAAGATAAACAATAAAAAAAAACAAGTGCAACGATAATGACAATAATAATATCTATATATTAAATATTTTAAAATAAATTTACATTTCAATATATTATTATTTATTTATTTTTTAAATAAAAATATTTATATACATACATACATACATACATACATACATATATATATATATATATATATATAGAAAATAAAAAAAAAAAATTCTTGTAGGATGTATTTGAAAAAAATATAAAAATATATTTTAACAAATTAAGAAAAAATTAAGGAAGCATATATTTGAAAAAAAAAATTTATTTATATTGATATGTCAAAATAAAAATTAAATTAAGGAAAATTTTAAATAAAATTTATATATGGATAAACTAAAAAAAAAAAGATTTTATTTTTCATAGTATAAATTTTATTATAGATTAAATTTAAAATAAAAATTTTTATTATTAAAATATAAGAAATATAAAATTTAGTTATTTTTATAAATAATAAAATAAGAATGTTTCTTCTTTCTTTTTGTGGATTTTATTTATTATATATATATATATATATTCTATATATATATATATATATATATATATATATATATATATATTATTTAATATGTATATTTTATACGAAAGACTATATATATTTATATATATTTATTACTTATAAATATATGTAATAAATTATTTTGTGTTTATATGTATTTTTTGTTATTTTATCATGTCACCCAAGGAAAATAAATTCACATATAATATAAAATGTTATGATTTGTTTACAATAATATATTATTATATTAAATATTAAATTTATTTTTTTTATTTTATTTTTTGCTTTTTATGTAAAATGTAATATTTATATTGGTTAAAAATATATATATATATATATATATATATTTAATTTATTTTTTTAAATATGAAATTATTATATATGATAATGATATAATAATAGATATATAACATATATATTATACATGTTAATTTATATATATATATATATATATATATATTTTGTTGTTGTAAAAAATATAAGATCCTTTTTATAATAATATAGTATATAATTAGATCAATACTATTATTAATGATAATTAAAAAGAAAAAAAAAAAAAAAAAATTTTTATTGTAATTATGATAAATACTTTATAATATATATACATATATATGTGTATATAATTTTTTTTTTATGAATTTTTTCTAAGTTTTAATATTGTAGACATAATATTTTCCAGATCTTCATAATTGTCATCGTCCTCTTCATTTTCCGTACTTTTTTCTAATAATTTAAAATTTTTTTCTGATGATGTATCATAAGTTTTGTCATCTCTTATTATATCATGTTCATGAGTAACTATTTTTACATCATTATCAATTTTTTTATTTATGATGCGTTTATCAATTTCCATAAAACTGATTTTATTAATATGGTCTTTACTTTTATGCATTCCATTATAAATATTATTATGAATGTTATCATTATTGTTATTATCATTATTGTTATTATCATTTATTTTATTATTAATTATTTGTGTTGTTTTTATAGTATAATCCTTATTCCTATTATATTTTGGATCTTGTGTATCACAATTTTTAGAAATATCATTTTCTTGTTCCCCATCACTTGATAAAATATTGATCTCCTTAGAATAATCATAAATAATAATATTTTCTTCATTTTTATTGTTACATTGTATATTGCACTTATTTAGATGTGGTGTTATCATAGTATGTACACTATTTGTATTGTTTATTAGATTATTTAATTCATCTATATATTTATCATCATTAGATAAATTATCATTTTTATATAACAAATATTGTGAATCCTTTTTTATGAAATTTATATTTTCTTTACTGTTATTTTTTTTACAATTATTTGATAGATTGGGTTTATTTATATTATAATTATTATTATATATATATTCATGATTTATTCCAATATTCATATTTTTATTGCTCGAATATTTTTTATAATCATTACTAATAATAGGTTTGACAATTTGATTAAATGATGATTCATTTTTAGGTATGATATTATCCTTTACCATACAAACATTTTTTTTATGATGTTGAACATTTTGTTGTATATATTTATTATCAATTGTATTATTTTGATAATTTATATTTTCATTATAACCATAATTTAAAAATATGTTGTCATCATTATTAATTTGTTCATCCTTTTTGTTAAAAAGTGTATGGTTTATATTATATGGAGTAATTTTATTATTATTTATGTTATTTTCTGTATCTCGTTTTATTGATAATATATATTTATTTTTTTCTATATGATCAATAGTGATATCATTATGTTCCATACGATAATTATTATCTTCATATGTCTTCTCACATTCTTGTAAGGTATCAGGTGATATATTTTTTTTTAATTTAATAATAATTTCATTTTTTTCTTTTAACTCTTTTTCATAATGAACTATAATATCATTTTTTTTAATATAATCAACTTTTATATTTTCAATTTTTTTTTTTAAATTTATATTTTCTTTCATTAAATAATTAATAACATTCAAATATTTGTTTAATATTAATTTAGCATTTACCTTTTGATTAGTAGTGTAATCAATTATTAATTCTTTATTTATTAATTTCATAACATCATTGTTTATCTTGTTATTATTTTTCTTTTCTTCCCTTACCTTTTCTTGTAGTTTTGTAGTAAATGTTGTAATAATAGACTTTTTATTTTTACTCATTTTTATTATTATAAAAGAGTAATATTCTCTTCCTTTGTCTTTCTTGTTTTTTTTTTTTTTTTTTTTTTGAGGTGTGTGTACATAATTTTTTTTGTTAACATATAAGATCTTATTAATATTCTTTATTTATTTATTTTTAAGAAATTTAAATGGAGATGTTCAATGTATAATAAAAAAAAAAATATATATAAATATATTAACAAATGTGTATAAATGAATTATAAGTAGAAAAACAAAATGGTTTACGAAAAAAATTATGGAATTAAAAAAAAATAATAATAAATAAATAAATATAAATATATATATATATATATATATATATATATATATATATATATATATATTCATAACAAAAAATAGTTTTTATTTTTTTATTTTTTATTTTTTATTTTTTATTTTTCCTTTTTTCCTTTTTTTTCTTTTTTTTCTGTTCTATAATACTAAAAAAAAATTATATTTTTATCATATAATCCTTTGTCTAATAATTAATATCATATCATATTATTTTATTTTATTTTAATATTTTTTTTTTGATAAACGATTTGTCTATCCATCTTATATGTCAGTACAGCATATGCCTATTCCTAGATTATTCTCTGATGAATATGGTAATATGATATTATTAACATCTAAAGAAAATTTTCTTAAAACACTATATACTCCAATATATAATTCCATCTTATTACATAAATGATAATTATTAGGACATGATAATATAGCTGTATTCATATCGCAATGAAAACATCCAAAATATATAAAAGAAGGTTCAATGCCACTTAAGGAAGCTGAGGCTTCACTTTGTATTTGATCAGTACCTATACTTAAATTATATATCTTTAACTCATCTAATAAAAAAGGGAAATCACAAGAATCTACAGAATAGGGGGCTCCACCAATATATATTGGGGAATCATTCGTTTTCGTAATACCTTAAAAATACATATAAAGAAAAAATATATTTTTTTTTATTTTTTATTTTTGATGGGATAATAAATATGTTAAATATGTACAAATAATAAATATTGTGTAAATATAACATATACATGAAATATTTTTCATTTTTTTTATATTTTTATAACCTTCAGTTAAAAAACTTGAATCCAAGATCCCATCAACAAATAATCTTACATGGCTTATATGTCTAACGACTTATAACAATAAAATGATACATATATATATATATATATATATATTTGTATGTATGCATATTTATGCATATATACATTTTAATTATATTTAAATGTAATATAACATACCTGCCATATGATACCATTGATGACGTCTTAATTTAAAATTACTCAAAAATTCCTCACCGGCTATATATACATATTAAAAATATTTATTTCACTGATTTATATAAGAACCATATTATTTTTCTATTTAATTATTACATAATTGTAGGTATTAATATTACCAGAATTTGTACTTGATGAAGTGCTTAAGACAATTTTGATTCTCCCATTCTGACATTAAAAGAAAAGAAAAATTTTTTTTTTTTTTTTTTCATTTATAAAATGGATACACATAAAAGAAATATATAAATGTTTCTCGATTATGTGTATGTGAATGGATTTTTACCCTTTTTAAATAATATATATATATATATATATATATATATTTATTTATTTATTTATTTATTTATATTTATTTAATATTACTTTCGTATTTATTAAAATAGCTGGAGAGGATTCCTGGATTTTATCCTTTATAATTCCCTTCACGAAAATTATAAAAATGCATAATTGATATATTAGAATATTAAGAAATAAAAAAAAATAATTAATAAAGGAGATTACCTTATGGATTACAGGACAGAATTTTTCTTCGATATTATTTTTCCTTTAAAATGTTGAGGATATATAAATTAATATATATATATATATATATATATATAATTGTATATATTAATGTGCTGGTTTTATTTTCTTATACCTAGATATTTCATCTTGTAATAGATATATAAAAAAGGTATATGAAAAATCAACACTCTTGAAATATTCATCAGAATGTGGTATATATATATAATTTTGCCTGAACAATGCAGAATTCCCAATTCCTCCAAATCCAGATGAAGCAAAAAATTTCCCATGGGCATGATTCCTATTACCAGTAGAATCAACAGGCATTAAACTATCAAAAGTGATATGTGTAGAAATACCTATATAGAAAGAATACATAATACGCAATATACATATAAATATTATATACTATGTATGGATAAGACAACCATAATAACGATATTCAAAACAATTGTAATAATCATAACATTTTAACCATATGGTTTTGCAGATGGTAATAATATTTTTTGTCCATTATTAATACATATGGATGTATCTATTGAAACATCACATTCTGGTGGTTTTAGACTTAAATCACATTTATATTGATTATATGTATATAGCCATAATAAAATCAGATACCATATTTTATAAAGATATAATAACATCGTATATGTTCATATATATTAATCTATATGTTTAATAGTAAATATAAGGTGAAAAATAAAAGTGGAAAAAAAAAAAAAAAAAAAATATACATACATATATATATATATATATATATATATATATATAACAGTTATGTATTTATTATATTAAAACTATTATTTTGTGATTTCTCGAAATAAATTATAGCAGAATAAGCTATGATATGAATAAATAAATCTCTATATACATATATATATATATATATATATATATATATTTATAGTATACTTTAATAATTTTATATTTATTTTATAATTTTTTCTAATTTATATTCTCATTAATGTATATACATCAACATTAGCTTGTATATCAAAGAAGATTTTTTTTTTCTTAAAATTTATTTTTTATATTATTTATAATGAAGTGTTATATAAAATACACATATAAAAAAAAAAAAAAAAAAAGTTATTCGTAGGTTGTTCAAAGTTACTCCAAAAAAAAATATAACAAGTAGAAAAAATATTAGGGAATGACATAAAAAAGGATAAATCATATAAAATAAAAAATATATGTATATATTTATATGTGGAGGGAATATATCCTTCAAGGATATTAATATAAATTTATGATATAAGAGAAAAAAAAAAAAAATTACTAAATATATTTTATATTTCAAAATTATATTACATGTTGTATCATTCACATATATATATATATATATATATATATATATATTATAAAAAATATGTTTCACAAAATTCTTGTGGCGATGCCCATTTTTTAGTTAGAATAAAAATGCAATTTTTTATCAAATGAGCCTAATATTAGTAATGCCTTTTTATTTTCATCAATATTATTTGAATTTACTTTAACAATTGAGGGACATATAAAATTTTTTAAAAGTCCAAAGCATCGAATTTTAAATCCATTATTTATAGTATTAATAATATTACCACTTTTGATATCAAAAATTAAAATATATGTACCGTGTACCTTATCCTCTGAAGTTACATAAATAAAATTACCATTTATATCTATTTGTATGGTAGGAAAAGATAATGAATTTAATACACATCCATAAATTGTTTTTATTATAGATTCTTCTTTAAAGGAATATACAAATATTTTTGATGTATCTGTACATATAACTAATATATTTTTTCTTTTATGATAATCTAATGCTAAAATATTGTGCTTTTCATTTTTTGATTCATCATGTTCATTTTTGTTATCTTTACTTACATCGAAAAGGTATAATTTATTTTCTATGAGATAATTTTCACTATTCAAAAAAATTATATGATTACTATTAAGCATAGTTATTATGATTACCTCTTTGTTATTATGTTTAACCCATAATATATTTGTAGGTATATCAGGTAGACCTATAATTTTTTTTTTTTCATATGTATAGTTTGGTTTATCATCATATACGTTATTATTTATATTCTTGCCACAAATGTCATCAATATTTTCATTCATTTTATTATTTGCTACAATTTTTTCATAAATAATTAAATTTTTATCATTAGCTATAGAACAAAATAAAGAATAATCTTCATTAAATAAACACTGGATTGAATATTTCATATGGAATTTTAATATATCTTTTAAAAACATATATGGATTATCATTTTTTATTTTTATATCATGATTTAAATCATTTGATTCTATGAATTTATTTTTTATACTTTCAATTTCATTCATATTAATTTGACAAATACAGATATCTCCATTCATGGTTGAAACGATGAATAAATTATCTTGATAGTTAATATCTATATGCATAACGGGTGACCCTAAGGATATGTGTTCTAACTGTTGGTATAAATATATATGATTATCATTATGATATTCTTCTTTTTTCTTTATTTGATTTTTTTCATTTTGTTCCTTTTCTTTACTTTTCTCTTCGTAAAGTATTAAAAACAAATTAATACTTCCATTTGCATAACCAACTAAAAGGAATAATGGAAAGAATCTTTGAAAAAATATAATATTTTCAGAGTTTATATGATTATTAATTTGTTTATGATATATGTCAATATATTTAATACATAAAATATTTGATGGCTTATTGTCCTGGTCGTTTATATTATTTGATATATCATTATGTACAATGGATACATTTAACTTTTTATAAATTTCTTTTTCTTGAGTAAAATATGTATCCCAGTTATATAAGTTCATACTTACATTTTGTGTCACATTGCTTGTGTTGTTTAATTTTAAAGTTTCATCATCCATATTATCATTGCTGAGAAATAAATTTTCTTTTTTTTCCTTCATAAAAGGTATGGTAAGAGAATTATTTTGTTCGGGATGATACCTATATTCATCGAAAGTATTAATGGCATTATTATTATTATTATTATTATTATTACTATTATCATCATAAAGAATATTATTACGAATTTCATATATATCACTTCTCTTATGGTTGATATTCTTTACATTTTCAACATTTTGCAAAAGAGCATATTTTTCTTTTATATCCCGATCAAAAAGATCAATAGCTTTACACAGTATAGAATTTTTCATTTTATTCATAGTATAAATAAAAAATGTTTTATCAATATCTTCAAAATCTTCATCTATATTTTCTGCTTCATCTTTTTCTTCTTCGTCTCTTATATTTTCATCATCTGAGATATCTTGATTATTTTTATCTAAAAAATATAAATCATAATCTTTTATATAATCTATTTTACTTTCTTTTTTTAATTCATTCAAACTATTTTTCATTCCAATTTTATTCAAGAAATCATACACAAATTGTATATTCCTAAAATATTTTTTATTGTATTCTACAAATTCTTTTTTCATTTTTAAAAATATAGAAATAGTAAATGTAACAATATTTGCGAGCCATAAAATATATATATAAATAAATAAATACATATATATATATATATATATATATATATATATATATATATATATATATATATATTATATTATATTAAAAGTATATTTTTATGCCCATTTTTAATACATTTTCAAGTTGATATGGAAAACGAACAAGGCGCAAAAAATAAATATATACTATATATAAATATAAATATAAATATATATATATATATATTTATTGTGTTATACTCATTTAATATTGTACATTCTGATATTTTTTAAAATAACTTAAAAATAACATGTTGAAATATACTTTAATATTATTTAAAAAAAAAAAAAAAAAAAAAAAAAAAAGAAAAGAAAGGATTTTCTTTTTATATATATAGATAAAAAGAAATAAGATAATATTTTTTATGTCAAGTGTTCCAATAATAATCCTTTTTCTGTGAACATAATTTTTATACCATAGGGAAATTGTACATATATATATATATATATATATATATATATTAATATAATATAATATAATATAATATATATTTAATAGTATTTATATTTCATTATTATTAAGAATTAAAATACGATAAATATAATGATAGGCATATTTATTGTATTTATGATATATATATTTGACCAATTATTTTATAGGATAATAATTATACCAAAGTATTTATATTATAATAATTACAATATTGTACATGTCATTTGATAAAAAGAGGCAAGATGTGTAGAAAAAAAAAAAAATATATATATATATATTTATATTTATATATTATAATTTTATTTATATTTTAGAGTTGTATATTTATTTATTTAT
>LT969561.1:712451-715016 GCA_900097035.1 Plasmodium blacklocki (nom. inval.)
GAAAATAAAAATAATCAAATACCGAATATAAATTTAACTAATTATTTATTAGTACCTGATGAAATTCGACATAAATATACAAAAACATATTTATTTCAAATATCAAAAAGATTATTAGTTATGAAAAAGCCATGGAGATTACCAAAAAATGTAGAATTACAAATAAATAATGTATATCATTTATCAAATTATATAAAAGTATTAGAAAGAATAGCTAGTGAATATTTAAATGATCCACCTATTAATTATTATTATAGAGGTTTAGAGTTATATAATAAAAATGTTTTTGCAAATATAGATTATTTATTAAAAAAGGTAGATATAAAAGATGATACCAAAACTGTTCATTTAAAAAATCTAATTAAAATAAATGAATGTTATTATGATTTAAGTACATTCGGAAAATCACCTAATACTATATTTTATCAATCATATATTATTTTAGATATACATTCTAATACCTTAACTTTAGAAGATGAATATGAAAATCTTTTTGATTCACAAATATTAAATTATGGATATGGAGAAAAAGAATATCCTAATTTAAAATATTTATTAAGTGTATGTAGTTCTATTTTATTTTGGTTAAATTTTAATAAAAAGGATAATTTTGCAATTATTAATTATCATAAAATTAGTTCTTTTATTCTATTGATTTTCTCATGTGCTATGCTAGCCATTGATAATTCTTTAACCTTTGATCAAATACAAGAAATCTTATATAAATCATCAAAAATTAATAGTAATGATAATGAAGATGATCATACTAATAGTGATACCTCTTCGAATTATTTTTCCAATAAAATTCATAATAATTCGGAACAACACAAAAAATATATATATGAGGAAAACAAGAGTACTCATAGAACGGATATCTATGAAAATAATAATAATAATAATAATAGCAATAATAATAATAATGTTCGTGAAGATGTAAAATATCATGATGATATTTTTCTTAATAATAATTTATTACGTCCTAAATTGTCATATAATGAGAAAAGGGAAGGCCTTGAAGTAGAACCAAATTTATATGTACCAACTTATAATTATTTTGAAGAAACTAAATCTAACAAAGTCTTAAATAAAGATGAAAAATGTAGTGAATCTACTACGGAATACAAAAAAAATTATGATCATAATTATAATGAAAATATTCCTCATACAATAAATGTAAATAGAAAAAATGTACTATATGAAAACGAATTTGACCATATGAAAAATAAAAAATGTAAAGATGATAAAGTTTCAAGTACATCTTGTGGTATGGATTCATTAAATAAAGACACTAATAAAACAAATAATAAATTTAAGGATCATCATTTCTGGATACCATTTGATTATTGGAAGGCATCACATAAAAGATATTTTCAGTATATGTATGATTTAATAAAGAATAAAAATAAAAGAGTTGAAAATAATCCTTTCAAAATAAAAAGTATTATATTTACAGACTATGCGCCTTGCTCCGTTTCTATTGAGATTTATGAAATTATTTATAAGGATAATTCTGAATTGAATTCGGACCTCCTTTCTGAAAATGAAACGGATGTGTACGATGAGAGTGAAGAAAATGATGAAAGTGAAGAAAATTATAAAAGTGGAGAAAATGATGAAAGTGAAGAAAATGGTGAAAGTGAAGAAAATGATGAAAGGGAAGAAAATGATGAAAGTGAAGAAAATGATGAAAGTGAAGAAAATGATGAAAGGGAAGAAAATGATGAAAATGATGAAAATGAAGAAAATTATGAAATCAGACAAAATGATGAAATCAAACAAAATGATGAATGTGATGATAAATATATAAATACGAATAAGGGAAAAGGAACCGATAACGTTTATGCAAATAATAAAAATTTAAAACATAATTCATTTCAAAAAAATAGAACAGGAATAGAATATGATGAAAAAGGTCTATGGGTTTATTCGGATAAGGAAAAAAAATTAGTTCCTGCTCCGAGAATACCAAAAGATGAATTCAAGAGATGCTCAAACGATGAAAACATTGATAATAATAACAATAGTGATTATAATAGTGATGATGACGATGATGAAAAACATTTATGTGAATGTTCACTAAATAAACATCACGGAAAAAAAAAGAAGAATAAGAAGAAGAATAAAAAAAAACAAAATATAAAAAAACCAAGCGTAGAGCACTTTAGTCAAACTGTTTATCCAAGTGAAAATAATAAAAATAATAAAATAAAGAATAATAATGTAAATATAATAAATAATAAGATATATAGAAAAAATTTTGGTTGTAATGTACCAAGTCTTGAAACCAAACGAGCAAATATTTTAGATATAAATAATACACCTAAAATAGATTTTGATATATCCCATTTAAATCAAAAAGATAAAAAAAAAAAAAAAAAAAAAATACAAAATGATAAAAATAATCTAGTAAGTACAAAACATCAAAAGGATATACCTTTTAATAATAAATCTTTAATACGTTTATCAGATAATAAAATTAATAGCTCAATTAATACACTTAATGTATTTAATGAAGATGATTCATTAACATCTATAAATCAACATTCTGAAATACATTCTAGAGTA
>LT969561.1:716560-781560 GCA_900097035.1 Plasmodium blacklocki (nom. inval.)
AAACAAATTCATCCAAGTATGGATGTGAATATTTTTTAAAATGTAATCCTATTAATTATAATGTAGTGTCATCTTATGAAAAGAATAAGAAAAAATATATCACTATTGATTTTACGCATGATGCAGAAGGTAATGTAAAAGAACATATAATATGTGGTGATATATTGATATTAATAGGACATAAGAATATGGAGAAATTTCATAAAGGATTTTCAAGTTCATATTCATTTCATACGGGTTTTTTAAAAAAAGGATCATCAGAAGTTCTTCATCTAAAAAAAGAAGATATGGATATAAATATTAATTATGATAATTATATTCCAGATAATATGAAAATATCAATTATTCTAGATGCAGCTACGAAAGAAGATTGTTTAAGGTCATATAAAAAAAGTTTAAGAAGTAATAACAAAATGGAAGAGTTAGAAGCTTTGAAAAACTTCGAAAGAAGAAAATCTTTTGTTTTAAATGATTCTGCTGAAAGTATAATAAATATGTTACGTGATTTTCCTAGTGAATTTTCTCCATCAGAAAAAACGTATGATTATTTTGAGAAAATTAATTCGTTAGAAAAAATGATCAAATGTGGAAAGAAGTCAGATGTTACAAATGATAATTATGGATCTACAGAAAATAATGAAAGTTTAAAAGAGGTGGTCAAAAATGAAAAAGAACAAAAACAAAAAAAAGATGATGAAATGGATAAAAAAAGAAAAGATAATGAAAGTGATAAGCAAAAAAAAGATAATGAAAGTGATAAGCAAAAAAAAGATAATGAAAGTGATAAACATAAAATAGATGATGAAAGTGATAAACATAAAATAGATGATGAAAATGATAAACATCAAATAGATGATGAAAATGATAAACATCAAATAGATGATGAAAGTGATAAACATAAAATAGATGATGAAAGTGATAAACATAAAATAGATGATGAAAGTGATAAACATAAAATAGATGATGAAAATGATAAACATCAAATAGATGATGAAAATGATAAACATCAAATAGATCATGCAAATGATAAACATCAAATAGATCATGCAAATGATAATGTGGAAAAAAATAACCAAATAGAAAATAAAACAAATATCCATGAATCCATTGTTGAAAAACATTATTATGACCATTCAGATATTGAAACAAATAAAGGACAAAAGATTGATATACAATATAGTATTGAGAAAAATCATTTTGATAGAATACAAAATGTTCCACTTGAAGAAAAGGAAAAATTAAAGAATACATATAATAAACGTCATTCTTTTAGTAAAGTTAAAGAATTATATGAACAAGAGAGTTTAGATATATATAATAAAAAGAATTTAGATTTTAATTCGAGATCTCATTATAATGCTTATTCTGTTTTTAATGAAAAGGAACCTACCCTAAAATATAATGCAACTAATATAACACAATTGTTAACCTCTCTATTTGGTTTTAGAAATAGAGAAGATAAATATTCATTAAATAAAAAACAAAGCATGTGTTCTTTATTAACTTCTAAGAAATCATATTCGAATATTATTTCGCTTAAAGATTATTTGCAAAGACAATATGAAATAATCCTTAAGCCTGGTGAAAATATAACATCTTTTGTTAAAAGCCATGTCATAAAAATAAATGTACCATTATTAAATTTTTTGAAAAAAATAACGAATCTTTCGAATATTAAAATTCAATTATCTTTGAAACTATGTAATAATGATCTTAATAAATCATTAAATTTTATTGTGTGTACGTGGGGAGTTAATATATTAAAAAAAAAAAGTTCTGCGAAATATTCCTCTAGTTGGAATCAAATACCAGAATATCGTAGAGAGTTCAAAAAAATTTTAGGATATCATAATTTTAGTAGTAAATCATCTCTAGATACATCTAAATGTGTAAATAAAATAGATAGTGTAAGTGAAATGGATAGTGCTAATTATACGAATATTTCATATTATAAAATGTTAAAGGATGTTAAAAGTTTGTATGATGAAGGTTCAAAAAAAAGAGTGCACACAGATGAATGTATATATAGAATTGAAGAAGAAGAAAAAAACAAAGAAGAAATTAATAATAATTATATTTTATCTCTTTTAAGAAAAAAAGAGAAAAATGATATAGGGAAACGTATAATAGATAGAAAAGAAAAAATAAAAGATGAAAAGGAAACGGATTATAGTCCTAAGGATACATCATCTGATGTTAGTACAAATACAGATATGATGAAATTTACACAATCGTATATAAACAAAAAGGAAAACAAAGAAAAAGAAGATAATCACGTGCATCGTAAAACAACCAAATCTGATATTATTACAAACAAAAAAGAAAAACACGACCTAAATAATATAGAAGAGATACAAAAGAATGATACAGATATATTGATAAATAATGATGTGAATAAAAATAAGAATGATATGTTGAAGCATGTTGATAATTATATTACTAGTAATAATAATAATAATAATAATAATAGTAATATTTCTTTAAAAAAAACAATTGAAGAAAGTAGATTTTTTTATGCTAAATTACCAAGTGGGGAACTTATCAAATTAAAAGTAAACGATTCGGTAGAATTAAGTACTCATGATAGCATGCCATTATTGTTAGTTGAACCCATAGATGATATAATTGATGAAAAAAAAAAAGGGATAACCGAATGGAACTTTCTTTCAAAAATGAACTCGCAAACTTTTAGTAAAGAAAATACAATGAATGATAATAATAATAATAATTTACATAAAGATTTTATTATTAACGATTTAGAAGTAATGTACAATAAATTGAATAAGAAGGGTAGTATTGAATCCACATTTAGTATGGAAAGTGAAAGAAGTGTAACTTCCAGATTGTCACCATCTATTCCTGGTGAATCATTAACGTCTTTAGTAAATATGAAGGACAAATATGTAAAAGATGAAGAGTATAAAAAGGAAATAACTGATGAAGATAAAAAAAAAAGAATACTTGAAGACAAAAGAGAAACAATAGTTGAAGAGGACAAAAAAGAATTAAAAATTGAAGATAAAAAAGTCGAAAAAGTTGACGAGGACAAAAAAGAATTAAAAATTGAAGATAAAAAAGTAGAAAAAGTTGACTCGGATAAAAAAGAATTAAAAATTGAAGATAAAAAAGTAACAAAGGTTGACGAGGATAAAAAAAAATTAAAAGTTGAAGAAAAAATTGATGAAAAACAAAATAATGTTACAAATGAGGAGAACAAAACTGCAAGCGATAAACAAATTAAAGCCAAAGCTATTGAAGCCTTACTTAAACAATCAAAAGCAAAAAGACCACCTCCACCATTACCTGCTGCATTATTAAAATCGGTCAATGCTCAAAAGGAAAAACCTGAAATCAAAGAAGAAGAAATTATGAAAACAGAAAATAATACGAAATTAGCCTTAACAAAAAAAGGTGGGAAAAAAATTCCAGCTCCTCCACCATTTTTATTAAAATTAATGGGAGATAAATCCAAATGTGTTTTAAAAAAATGTCCAGAAACTTTTGGTTTAAAAAAATCAGCTAAAGCTCCAGAAAAACGTCCTCTAGGAATAAAATTACATTGGCAATTACTACCTACTCATAAAATTGAAGGTACTGTTTTTAATGAAATAAAAAGTCAAGAAGTAAAATACAATTTGATTGATACCAAAGCAGTACATAAATTATTTGCAAGGGTAAAAGGGGAAAAGAAGATTATAAAAAAAAGTATAGATGATAAACAGAAAAAACCAGAAGAAAAATTAGTTACGGTACTAGATAGAACTAGGGCACAAAATATTGGTATATTATTAAGATTTCCAATGAGTACTCAAGAAATTGTTGATAAAATTAATTCTTTTGATCTGACTGATTTGAATGTAGACTTTTTACAAAAAGTATTACATATTATTCCATCAAAAGAAGAATGTGATGGTATATTACAAAAATTAGAAAATGAAAAAATAAGAGCAGAACAATTTAGAGATGTTGAAAGGAAATTAATACCATTTGTATATTTAGATAAATGTCAAAGTAAAATACAAATATGTTTATTTTCTTTAAAATATGATAAAATGATTAATGAAATAAATAAAGATTTAGATATATATGATAAAGCTGTAAAAGAAGTTAGATCCAGTATACGATTAAGATCTTTATTAAAAGCTGTTTTAAAATGGGGAAATTATGTAAATTATGGTGTTAATGATAATGAAGATTTAGTTGCCTTAGGATTTACTTTATCATCTGTTTTAAAATTAAGTGAATTTAAATCTTCAATTGATAGTAAAATAACATCTTTACATTATATTACTGTAACCTTATGTATGTATCTTCCAAATTTAAATATGAACTTATTAGAAAATGATTTGTTATCTGTTTTGACAGCATCAAAAATGTCTTCAGAAGCTATAGATATTATTTTCTCATCCTTAGAAAAAGAAATTACATATATTAAGGGACAGTTAAAAACTAACTATGAAGAAAAATTTAAAGAAAAAATGATATCCTTATTAGAAGATAGTGAAAACAAATATTATACAGCACAAAAACAATATGAACAAACTAAAAAAGATGTTAATGAATTAGGTATATATTTAGGTGAAGATATGCCAAAGAATGGTAATTTAGAAAATATTTTTATGATCTTATCATCAATTGTAGATAGCTTTACAAAATGTTATAAAGATATTTTAGGTAACCCGAAAAAATTTTCAATTATGTTAAATGACGAAAACTTGTTAGATGATTATTATAATGTTTTCTGTAAAGGTAAAAAAAGACCTATCACGAAAATGAATAGTATATCTACAAAATCAGATACCAAAGAAGATGATATGATCAAAAATAAAAGTATCCCAGATATTAAAATAAAAATTAATAAATCAAAAAGTGTCAGTGTAAAAAAAAATGACCACAGTAAAAGTACCATGTTTCAACTAAGAAATCAATTAATGCAAGATATACAAAATAGATCCATTTTAAAAAAGTCATTTGTATTTTCTAATACATCAGGAAATGAACCTTCTTCTATTCAAACTTCTCAGCAAAATGGAATGGATAATAGTATAGCAAAAAATGAAGCTCAACAAAATACTAAAAAGGAAGAAGAATTAAAAAGTAATAATGGTATCAAAATTATGGAAGTCCAAACGTTAAATGAGGAAATTAAAAATGAATTAAGTAAAGATGTAAATGTTAATAATACAATGAATGATGTTGTAACTCTGCAAAATAATTCTGATGAGAAGCAAAATAAAGATAAGAGAGTGGAAAATATAAATAATACACAAATTTGAATAATTACCAAAATGGATAAACATAAATATATATATATAAATATTTATATATATATATATTATCCATCCTTTGATGTTATACTTCATATTAGAAACAATAATGCTTATATTTGTAGTATATGTGATATCAAAATATTATTTGGCCCATTATTGTAAATTTTTTAAAATGAATATCCATGAGTAAAAATAATAAAATACAATGCAAATAAACATTCATAAAATATATTTATATATATTTTATTCATTTTTTAAGTAATTAAATAGATATTTCCAAACAAAAAAATAAAAAAAAAAAAAAAAAAAAAGGTAATTTCGTATTGTTGATGTGTTACTGATTTTAAAAATTCAAATTATAAACGAAAAAAAAATTGTCTTTTTTTTTTTTTTTTTTTTCTTTTTTATTATTATTATTGTTTATATTATTATTTGTAATTTGAATTAAAAAAAAAAAAAAGAAGAATATTGAAAATTAATTAATGATGTATTCTTAAAAAGTGTATATGCATATATTTTTTATGTCTATATGCCCTCTCACATGTAATAATATATAATTAATTGCATATTTATTTATCTTTAATTTGTTGCATGAAATGCATAACGTATAAAGCCTCCCTCCAAAAAAAAAAAAAAAATAGAGTAGAATAGAATAGAAAAAAAATAAAAAATAAAAAATAAAAAAAAAAAAATAAATAAAATAAAATAAAATAAAATAACGAATCATTTAAGGATATGATATTTATTTTCTGATTTTTTTATTTTTATTATTATTATTATTTTATTTATTTATTTTATTTTATTTTTGATGTCACCCTTTTTAGTTTCATTCTATATTTTTCATAATAAATAAACATTACATATACATAAACACTTATATATATTTTTATTATTTGATTTTATATTCATTTGATTATATTTTTATTTTTTTGTTTGAAAAAATATTATATATAAACTTCTTTAAAATTATGATAGATTTATATATTACAAATTAGTTATGTTTAATATATTTTTTATAAAATCGTCTAACACATTATTTTTTTATATTTCTTGTGTATAAGAATTTTTACAATTGAAAAATGGTAATAATAAAATGAAAATGTGAGAACTTATAAAAATATAATTTCTTTGTAATTTTTATATACACAAGATATAAAAGGAATAGAAAAAAATTATATTTTATTAAAAATTTATTATATCATTATAGTTGGTATTATGTACATTTTTTTTTTTTTTTTTTTTTTTCTCTCCATAAATAGGAAATAATTTTTTATTTATATAAAAATATTTTATAAATAAGTCATCATTTTTTGCAAAAGAGGTATACTTTTTTTTTTTTTTTTTTTTTTTTAATTTTTATTTTGTAATTTCCTTTCCTTAAGAATGTACTTACAAATTATTATTTAGATTACACATAAGAAAAGGTGTAAATTTGAATATAAATAGGAATATATTACATATATATATATAAATATATATATATATATATATATATATATAAATATTCATTTTAATTTAATTTATTTAGTTGTATACTCATATAAAAATAAATATAACAGTTTAATCAATATTGTATGATATATATATATAATATATATATATATATATTTATTTATTTAATAAGGCAATATATATTATTAAAATACCATTTATATATTTTATAAATATATTTAATTTTTATTTCTTTCTTATATTTTTAATATCATATGGAAAATTTTAATATTAAAAGAAAAAAAAAAAAAAATTAAATAAATAAGGTGAAAAATATTTTTATAAATTCCTTATTTTCATGGTAAATTTTTTCTTAAAAAGTGTATTTTGTTATTTATATATCATAATATAAAAATATTATATAAGAACAAATAATAATTATATATATTCTTTATATATACATACATAAATATATTAAATATATAATTTATGGGATAAAAGAAAAAAAAAATTTAAATAAAAAAATAAAATAAAATAAAAAGTTAAATAAGCAATATATTCAAGGAATACTTTTATAAAAAATTTTTATATATTAATAAATTTTAATAAATAATTAAATATTACATATTATATATATATATTAATAATATTTATATAAATTATGAACATATAATTTTACTCATAAATATTATATATATATATTTTTTTTGAATTTGAAGTATTAAGATAATAATAAAAAAAAAAAAAAATATATATATAATATATATATATGTTCTAAAAAAGTGTTAAAAAATATATACATAATAATAATATTATATATAATATATATTAATATATATATATATATATATATATTATAAATTTCTTTTTTTTTTTTTTTTAATATCTTTTAGAATTTTTTTTAAGAAATTATAAATAATAAATATACATTTATATATTATATTTTTTCATTTAGTTATTTTTTGTAAATATAATTATATATTTTATTATATTTTTATATATTTATCTATTTTTAATATATTATATTATTTTTTTTTTTTTTTTTTTTTTTTTTACCTTTTGTTATTGTTTAAATATATAAAGAATATTATAAAAACTTATATTTAATTTTAATGATTGTTTTCATTTTGATATAAAGCAATAATGTTAATTATTATATTTATAAATATATGAATATTACATATATATATTTATAATATATATATATAAATATATATATAAGTACTGATTTATTTATTACTAACATATTTTTACGTGTCCCATATATATATATATATATATATATATATATAAATATATCCATATATATATCAAAATGAGCCAGAATAATCCCTTATCTGTTAGTGTTGCGGATAATCTTGTAAATTACGATATTCAAAATGAATCATTTCGCCTAGGAAATGTTTCAGTGGAAAGTGACAAGTATATTTGTGTAAAAGAAAATGTAAATGATAATACACAAGTAGTAGTTATTAATTTGCACAATAAGAATAGTACTCGTAAACATATGAAAGCAGAAAGTGTAATCATCCATCCAAATGATCCAATTTTAGCATTAAAAGGAACGATAAAAAATATGAATACAATTTTTTTACAAGTATTCAATATTGAAACTAAAGAGAAAATATGTTCTCTTAATTTAAATGAGTATATGAATTATTGGAAATGGATTAATAATGATACTATTGCCATTGTTTGTGAAAAAAATATATATCACTGGAATATTGATATACACAATACTAGAAAAAATAAAGATAACAACAATGATAATAATAATAATAATAATAACAATAATAATAATAACAATAATAATTATTATAATACTTTAACAAAAGTTTTTGAAAAGGCACAAATATTTATTGACAATAACTCACAAATTTTATATTATTCTACTGATAAAGATATGAAATGGTGTATTTTATGTGGTATATCTACGCAAGATCAAGGGAAAAGTATTGATGGTTATATGCAACTATATTCTTGTGAAAAAAAGTTGCATCAAACTATTGAAGGTTTCATAGGGTGTTTTGGTTCATTCATTTTTGATAATTTAGATATGAAACCTTTATTTTGTTTTGTTGAGAAAAAAAAAAATACAACCATATCTAGATTACATTTAATGGATATTTATACAAACAAAACGGAAACAACAATTCCATATAAAATTGTTAAAGAAATTAATTTGATTAATGAAAACCTAAATGATTTCCCAATATATATAAGTTTAAATACTTTACAAGGTGTTATATATATTGTTACCAAATGTAGTTATGTTTATATTTTTGATGAAGGTACACTCAGCTTAATTGTAAAAGAAAAAATTAGTGAAGATAATATTTTTATTTGTTGTGATAGTAAAAATGGAGAAGGTATTTATGCTGTTAATAAAAAAGGAATAATTTTTTATATAACAGTAAATTATTTTCATCTTATAAATCATTTAAAATTATCAAATCTAGAATTTAAAGAAAAAATTATAAAAAATTTATGTGTGAAATATGGATATCCAGGATGTGATTATATATCTGCTTATAAAAAATGTATTAATGACATGGATTTTAAAAAAGCATCCAAAATTATTTGTTTAATGAAAAATACCAAGATTTTTGAAGAATATTCTAATAATATTGCAGAATCTATTTTAATTATGAACAGAAAAAATATAGATATTCGTATTATACCTCCTTTAAGAACACAACAAGTGTTAAATAGTTTTAAATCATTTAAAAATACATCAGGGCAATTATCACCACTACTTCTTTATTTTTCTGTTTTATTAGAATACGACAAATTAAATACCTACGAATCTATTGAGTTGGTAAAACCGGTTGTTTTACAAAAAAAAAAAGAATATTTAGAAAAATGGATAAAAGATGATAAATTAACATGTTCAGAAGAATTAGGAGATTTAGTAAAAGTACTTGATTTACGTTTAGCATTAAATATTTATTTAAGATGTAGTGCACATAATAAAATCTTGTCAACTTATTGTCTTTTAAACATGTTTAATAATGTATTAAGTTATATAAATAATTTTAAACAAATTAATTTTGATTATGTAAGTATATTTATTACAATAGTTAATTATGAATTCACACAAGGAAGTGCTGATAATAAGGATAGTGGATTTGTTGATAACTTTAATTCAAGCTCAAAAAATGAGACTATGGACTTTTTTAATGATGGAGCAGCAAGTATATCAAATGATCAAAATAATAATATTAATAAATTGATTAAGGGTAATATTAATGAGGTAGCTATTCAATATATAAAATTTTTGTGTGAAAATCATATTTCATTTGATATAAATAAAATAATTGATTATTTATTAAGTAAGAAGAAATTACAAGAAGCTACATCAATTTTATTAGATTATTTAAAAGAAAATAAACCAGAACATAAAAATTTACAAACAAAATTATTTGAATTTAATTTATATAATAATATACAAGTAGCTGAAACATTATTTCAAATGGATATTTTTACATATTATGATAAAAATAAAATAGCATATTTATGTGAAGAAAAAGGATTATATCAAAGAGCTTTAGAAAATTATACCAATATAAATGATATTAAAAGAGTTATAACAAAATCGACGTGTTTCCAAAAAGGGGGTAATCATAATAATAATACTAATAGTAGTAGTAGTAGAAGTAGTAATATAGATGATGGACATTTTGATATAAATAATAATAATAATATGAATAACATGAATAATTTAAATAAAGGAAAAATATCCATAGAATGGATTAAAAATTATTTTTCTACATTAAGTGATTCAGTATGTGAAGAATTATTATTCGATTTTATGAAAGGAAGTAAAATTAATATGGAAGTTGTTATTTCTATTTGTGTACAATATTATGATAAAATAGGAATAAAAAAAATTATTAACAAATTTGAAGAAAATAAGAATTATGAAGGTATTTTTTATTTTGTTAGTAATATTTTAAATGATTTACCAAATCTAATTGTCAAAGGAAATAATAATGATAATTTATTAAATAATAGTATATCTACATATAATAATATGAATGATGAAGATGCATCTATTTTATTAACATCAGATATATGTTCTACACCACAATATTCTTACGAAACCTCTAATTTGAAATTAGAAGATGTTCATTTTATTATGTTTAAATATATTGAAGCATGTGTAAAAATAAATAATATACAAGAATTAGATCGAATTTGTAAAGATAAAAATGCTAAATATAATCCTGAACAAATTAAAAACTTTTTAAAAGATTGTAAATTATCAGATCCTAGACCATTAATTTATGTATGTGATATTCATAATTATATTGAAGAATTAGCTGAATATTTATATAAAAATAGTTTATTAAAATATATTGAAGTATATGTTATAAAAGTGAATCCAAATAATGCACATAAAGTTATAGGAGTGTTATTAGATTTAGATGCTTCTGAAGAGTTCCTTTTAAATTTATTAAATAATATTAAGAATATATCTAATATTGGTAATTTAATAGAAATAGCTGAAAAGAGAAATAGACTAAAATTATTGTTACCTTGGCTTGAAAGTAGAGCAAATGAAGGTTATGAAAATATTGAATTACATAATGCTTTAGCAAAAATATATATAGATTTAAATAAGGATCCAGAAAATTTTTTAAAAAATAATAATTTCTATGATAAAAAAATGATAGGAAAATATTGTGAAGATTTAGATCCACATTTAGCATATACAGCATATGAAAGATCAAATGGAGAATGTGATGAAGAATTAATATATATAACAAGTAAAAATGGTCTTTTTAAATTACAAGCGAGATATCTAATTTCAAGGCAATCTATTGAATTATGGAAAGTAGTTTTAGACGAATCAAATAAATATCGAAAAAATGTTATTGATCAAGTTATTGGTTCAACACTTATTGAATCTAATAATGCGGATGAAATTACAATTACGGTAAAAGCATTTATTGAAAAAAAACTAAGTAGTGAGTTAATAGAATTATTAGAAAAAATAGTTTTACATAATAGTGAGTTTAGTGATAATAAAAATTTACAAAATTTATTAATTTTAACTGCTATCAAATCAGATTCAAAAAAAGTTATGGAGTATATAAATCGTCTGGATAATTTCTCGGGTCCACAAATAGCAGCAGTAGCATATGATTATAAATTAAGAGAAGAAGCATTTGTAATATATAAAAAATTTAATTGTTATACATCAGCAATATCTGTATTATTAGATAAAATATTATATAATAAAAATAGAAAAAATAAAAACATCCATGAATTTGCATCACATGATTCAACTATACCATATTATAGTAATAATAAAGAAAATATGTTTGGTCACAAAAGTGATAATGAAAATGATGAATATTTAAAACAATTTACAC
The DNA here is from genome assembly GCA_900097035.1 of Plasmodium blacklocki (nom. inval.). Lineage (NCBI taxonomy): Eukaryota > Apicomplexa > Aconoidasida > Haemosporida > Plasmodiidae > Plasmodium > Plasmodium blacklocki (nom. inval.). The sequence goes on from LT969561.1 coordinate 728,640, forward strand.
AAAATAATAGTTATCGTGATAAATATGGAAACTATTACAATAATACTGATATAAGTAATAGCAACAACAATAATAATAATAATAATAATATTCATTTACATTCAGAATTTAGTAATGAAGATAAATTTTCTAGTGATACCTTACATAATTATGAAGATATTGATTCTACTGAATCTACTTGTGATATAACGAATTATGAAGATGATTTAAATAGAGCTATTGAATTTGCCCAGAAATGTAATAACAATGATGTGTGGTTTATTTTAGGTAAGGCACAATTAAAATTAAATAAAGTTATTGATTCCATTGATAGTTTTGTGAAATCAAATAATCCAGAAGCATATAAAGAAGTTATAGAAAAATGTAAAGAAAATAATTTCTATGAACATTTAATAACATATTTGAATACTTTAAGAGAACAGAATTCATTGAAAGATGTATTAGTTGATTCCGAATTATTATATGCATATGCCAAATTAAAAAAAACAAATGAAATGAACAAATTTATTAATACTACGAATTCAGCTAATTTACAATTAATTGGTGATAGGTTATATAAAGAAGAAGAATATGAAGTAGCTAAAATATTATATAGTAATATACCAAATAATCAAAAATTAACTGCATGCTATTTGAAATTAAAAGAATATGCATTAGCAATCGAAGCAGCTAAAAAGGCAAAAAGTCTAAAAACATGGAAAGAAGTCAATTTTATTTGTGTAAAATATAAACAATTAAAATATGCACATACAGCTGGATTACAATTAATTATGCATGCAGATCATTTAGATGAAATTATTAAAATATATGAAAAAAAAAAATATATTAATGAATTAATGAATTTATTAGAAAATGGTTTAAATAATGAAAGAGCACATGTTGGTATATATACAGAATTAGGTATTTTATATGCAAAATATAAACCAGAAAAATTAATGGAATTTATAAGAAATTATGCAAATAAAATGAATACAAGAAAATTAATTGATGTATGTGAAAATGAATATTTATTAAAAGAAGCTGTATATTTATATATATCTTATGATGAATATAATTTAGCTGTAGATACTATTATTAAACACTCACCAACAGCGTATACTGCCGATACATTTATGCAAGTTATACATAAAGTAACGAATAGTGATATTATACATAAAGTTATTGATTTCTATATTGAAGAGCATCCATTGAATTTATATAATTTATTAAAAATTTTGGAAAATAAAATTGATAATAATAGGTTAGTACAAACCATGAAAAAATCAAATAATTTACCTTTGATACAAAAATATTTAGAAGATATACAAGTTCAAAATATTACAGCAGTAAATGAAACATTGAATGAAATATATTTACAAAATGATGATTATATTAGTTTAAGAAATTCTATAGATGAATATGATAATTTTAATCAAACTAATTTATTGAATAAATTAGAAAATCATAAACTTCCAGAAATGAGAAGAATTGCTGCGTTGTTATACAAAAAGAATAAGAAATATAAAGAAGCTATCAACTTATCCAAAAAAGAAAAACAATATAAAGATGCTATCGAAATTGCAAGAGTTTCAAAAAATAATGTATATATTGAAGACTTAATAAATTATTTCATTGAATCAAAAAATAAAGAAGCTTTGTGTGCATGCTTAATAGTATGTTATGATCTTTTAAAACCAGATTATATATTAGAAATTGTATGGACTAGTGGCTTTAAAGATCAAGCCATGTTATATTTTATTCAAATTATTAGTGATTATACAAACCAAATAGAAAATATGAAGAAACAAATTGAAGATATGGAAAAAGAAAAAAAAATGAATAAATCAGCTCCTAATGATTATTCTGCTATGAATAATGAATTTAATTATTCATTAAACAATAACCTTTCCATTATGCCACCACAAAATAATTTCATGTCAAGTAATTCATTTGACAAATATGACATGTTCAACAATAATACACATTTTTAATATATAAAGGGAAAACATATATATATATATATATATATATGTGCTTATTTTCTTCAATATATATTTTAATTTTAGAACATGTGCATAAAATATTATAAAAAATTATTTTTATATATTATCATATATATATATATATATATATATATATATATTTTCTTTTTTTCCTCATTTTAAATAGTAAAATGATTATAAACTTATTAAATATAAAAATAACACATTATAAAAAAGAAAAAAAAAAAAAAAGGCATTTAATTTTTTTAAAATGTTACCATTATGTTTTAAAGGTGATAGATAGATAAATAAATAAATAAATATATATATATATATTTGAATATTCTCTATTTGTTGTTCTAAATAATAAATCTAATATATATTATATATTTTAAATGGATGTATCTATATTTTATTTTAATAATAAGATAAATGCTTTTTCCTTTATTACCAACATTTTTGAATTGTAATTTTGCTCATAAGATTTCCATTTCTAAATTAATTATATATTTATATTAATTTTAGTCGTATTATTTTTATGATTCATAATTTTTAACGAAGAATGTTATTTTCTTATTGCATTTTATATTGTTTATTAAATGTTTATTTTTTTTTTTTTAATTTAAATTATATATATATATATATATATATATATATATATATATATATGTCCATGTTCAATAGGCTTATACATATAAACTATTTTCATTTTTTTATTTGTTTATGTAAATAATGAATTGATCCACAAATATATAACTCACATACAAAATATAAAAACCTATAAAAACACATAGAACATTATGCGAATATAATATTTATCCACCTAATTATTAATATGACCACGAAATGCAAACATTAATGAAACAATGGGAAGAATATGAAGAACATATTATCAAAAAAAAAAAAAAAAAAAAAAAAAAAAATGTAAACAACAATGATATAAATATATACAAACATTATTTCAAAAGATAAAATCTAAAAGTAATTAACAGAAAATATTTCAGCATTACAAACGCATATAAATACCAACCATATCTTACTTTCGTTTATGAAAAATCCTAGCAGATAAAGTAGAAAAAACATTTTTGAAATATGTGTATACTTTAGATGGTTGTGCTCTAGAATTGTGTTTTGTGTGTGGTATTCACTTATCATAAATTCTAGATGCAGCTATTTCTTCTTCTGCTAAAATTAGTCTTGATATGTAACTAGGAAAGAAGCATTTCAAGAATTGGAAGTAATACTTGGTATATCACAATTAATTGGAAGTAAACATCAAGGAATAGTTTCTTCAGAATGTTTTTCTAATAATACTCCTCTTGATCACGCTGTTCAGAATGCATTAAATGCAATGTGCTGTAGTGAAGGTCGTTTGGCATTTACAGAAACTATTTCCATTATTGCGTTTATGGACGCATCTATCGTCTCTCTACAAGTAAGAGAAGCTACCATAGCTTCCAATTTTATGGGTAAAGATGCCGAAACATCTCAATTTTCTAATACAAGTCCTCTATCTATTCTGTCGAACATATAGTTATTTCGTTTATAGTACTTGTTTGTATAGCTCTTATATTTTTAATTATTTCATTAATATTACCATATCGAAGAAAAAAGAAAATGAATAAAAAGCTCCAATATATAAAATTGTTAAAAGAATAAATATGTTTTGTTGTCATTATATTAAAAGTAATTAAATATTTTACGTGAAATGGTTGACTTAAGTTACAGGGATGTTATAATTATTGATATTTATTAATATATTATATTTTTATATTTCATTTTTTTCAAAATTATTTTATATATATATATATATATATATATATATATATATATATATATGTGATGATTAAATTATTTAATATATATATATATATATATATATATGTTTTTCTTTTTTAAAATGAAGAACTTATAGAGATACTTATATGTGGTTAATATATGTAATTTTAATATATTAGGTAAAAACCTAACATAGCATGCATTCATTAAATAACTTATATAAAATGTTTTATAAAGGAATACATAATAGAACAAATATAATATATATCATATTATGATTATTAATGTTATTAATATTATAGGAAACGTATTATTTAAAAAAAAGCAATTACGTTTATATATATATAATATAAATTAATATAAATATATATATTATATTGATTGACAAATATGTTCCTTAGAAAATCTCTCATATTATATATGTTATAATATATATATTTATTTATATATTTTTTCCATTTATTATATTTCTTATTATTTTGTTCAATTGTTTATTAGAAATACAAGAAATATAAAGAATATAATAACTACAGGAAAAACAAAAAATACATGAAATACATAAAAACCTAAGACTAAACCAACAAAAAAAAATAAAGAAAAAAAAAAAATAATACATATATTTCTATTAATATAGAAGTAATCGTTTTGTTTCTTTTGGACTTTCTTTTTTGAATGCTATATTTGCTTTATAATTTTTTTACGATGTTGTTATATATATATATATATATTAATTTATATATTTATTATTATATAATATAATGTATATTAATTTGTATATTAATTGATATATAATTTCATAAATAATATATTGTATGTTATAAAAATAATATAGTTTAATATTACATTAATAAAAACATATTATATATATATATATATTTATATATATATATATATATATTGAAATATATGTTTTAATTTTTATAATAGATATATATAGAAAAAAAAACTCAAAACGAAAAAGAGAAAAAAGGAAATAATAATAATATTTCTTCTTTTATTAAATTATCTACAGCATGTACTACATATAATTCTTTTTTTTTTCTTTTTTTTTGGATAGATACGTGACAAATATATATATCTATATTTTTAAATAAATTTATATATTTTTATTTATATTAAATATATTCTTATAAGAAATCTATTCTTTAATATATATATATATATATTTCTTTCCATATGTGTTATTTTATGTTTTGAACATACATATTTTTATATAGTGATTATTCTTTTATATATATTTTTGATATATAAAAATTTTGTATGATGTGAGGTATATATGTATTTTTTTTTTTTTTTTTTTTTTTTTTTGAAAAGGTTAAATGTCTCTATTATTCTTTATATATTTTTATTATATTCGTTATCATAAAAGACAAAAACATTTTAATAATATTATTAGTAGTACAAAATAATATAACTAATATAATTACAATTAATATTAATACTACTAATAATAATAAACAAAAAATATATAACATATAAGGTTTTTTATTATATTATTTATTAATATAAATAGTATTAGCTACTATTGAAATTATAATTAATATAATTTATATATTATTATTATTATTTTTTCTTCTTCTATAAATATGCAAATATATATATATATATATATAACACTGTACATAGAAGATGCACAATATAAATGAAAATTAAATATAAGCAATTGAAATAAAATTATTATTATATATATATAATAATGATAAACGAAAAAAAAGGCACGAAGAAACTCAAATACTTAATTTATTTCAAATGTCGGAGATAAAAAAGCAAACTTGCGTTTTCCACACATATGTCGCTATATATGTAAGGATATATATGTATGTTTTCCACTGCATATGACACATATGACAGTAGGTATGTAAGGATATATATATATGTATTTTACTATATATTTTTGACACATATGATACGTATTACTGAATGTTACACTATAAATGAGACATACGATCACATATTACAGCACTTAAGTTAAAACATATAATGTTTTTTTGTTATTGTTGCAAAAATTGGGAACGATGTTTTTTCTCGTATCTCCACCTTGGACAAATAAAAAAATACGTTAGGAGGTGTTCATGTGGATAAGTTTCCAAAGGATTGGTAGGATCACCAATATATTGATTTTATAGAGAGACAAATAAAAAAAAAGGCGTGGAAACGAAGAAATTATAATAACAACAAATATGATGAATTTATGGCAATGAACGAAAACTCATTGAATTCCGAACAGGCAAATATTTTGTAAATGGGAAGAAATACAGAAAAGAAAATTTTGATGTCTTATTATTTAAAAAGAAGTCAATACAATTTTTATGGAGCGATTATGCAGAAGGTATAATAGATAAAATGCGTAAAACTAAATGTTTTTCTAATAAAACGTGTAATGAAATATATTAAGAAGAAGAGAAGACTGAACCTGTAGATAATATGAAAAATATTGTTTCTTGTAAATCTAATGTAGTAAATAATTTATGTTGGCCCATACGTGGTAAAATATTATATGTAGACGGAATAGAATCAAATATAATTTCAATCTCTCATATAATAGATAAAATGAGTACTCCTCAATTAAAAGCTCAATTTGTTGCCAGATCGTTGACATGTTAGATTTCTCTAAATATTGAAAATGAAATTAAGAAATTAAAAAATTAAAAAATGAATGGAAATCAGATGCATAGATATATACAATAATTAAACGTAATTTTTCTGACCATAAAGATATATTTTTTATAAAGGATATAGTGCCATATCATAAATCGAAAAATATAAAATGTTCTTTGAACAAAATACGTAATAATACCCAGAAAGGAGATATCAAAGAATATGATAAATTATGGGACTAATATTTTAAGGAATCAATAAAAAAGTCTTTAAATATGTTAAAAGATTATTATGGAAAAATATGTAAAGTATACAATGAATCTCAAAAAAAACCTCAATATCTACGTTTTTTGGAATTCCGATTTAACGAATTTTTGAAAAAAAAACAAAATAATCAAAATCATATAATACATAGATGGCTTAATAAAAAATTGAAAACAGTAAAATTAGTTGATGGCAGTAATCTTCAAACAACATGTGAAGCTTATTGTAAAGGTTATGAACATTTTCTACAAAACAATAGATCCTATTATAAGATATATTATTGTAAAAAAGTGCAATAAAAATATTGCTAAATCAACATATAATAATAGTAAAAATAATGAAGAATCATTTTCCACAGACTGAAATAAATGTCACATTGAGAAAAATAATAAACAAAACAAAATATGACACTTATATATACAAACAGAATTACGTACCAAATTTATTTCCACTTTTCGTTCCAATTGATCATTTTTTTTTCTCTGCATAAAGGTTATCATTGCGGGTGTCAAAAAAACAATAATTATTTTGAAAAATATATTGGAGAGGTACCGTGAGAAAAATGGTCATACTACCACTATATACGAACTCAAAACTGTTTTGAACGAAATGATTTTATGTTCAGTGAATGATGACGAGTTTGACAGAACAGTTATATGTAATGGTTACAAAGTGGTTACAAGTAGGAATGGTGGTGATCTGACGGATATGTGTGACGTTACATATCGTGATTTATTTATTAGAAAAATATACACGAATGTTCGGCAACCCATGTGGAAATAATATTATAATAGGTAGAACATTGTTATGTGGTGAAAATACACATGTTGACGAAGACGTTAAGTCTGATTGGACAAATAAAACATGTATGCCTTCGCGAACACAAGTATTATGCTTAGAATTTTTGTGTAATAAAGCAAATGTTAATTATCACGACGCCTCTTCCGTGATGGGTAATAGCCAAAAACGCTTGACTAAAATGTTGGTTGCAGATAAATATGAAGTAGAAAATTTAAAAAACTATCTCGAATCACGTCACCCACATCGCAACCACTATACTTGTAATGCTTTCAAATATAATTTTGCCAATATAGAAAATGTTGTGAAAGGCGATGATATGATGGAAATTCCTACATCCGAATATATAGGTAAAATATTTAAAAGTACTAATTATTCTAAAACTAATCACAAAAAATGGTGGAACGAAAATAAAACATATGTTTGAAATGTTTTGTTATGTGGGTATAAAAACATTGGAGGGGCAACTACAAGTAATGACTGTAAAATACTTACTGAAAATACTATCGATCAGCCTTTTCGTTGGTTTCAAGAGTTGGCAACATATATGTGTAGAGAAAAAAAGAAAAAAATTATTTCTATGAAAAAACCTTGTGAAACATTTTTCAATGAATATCGTAATATATTTAATACAACAGTTAAAGATGATTGCAAACATTTATTAGATGATTACATTGAATTTGTTAATACAACTAGACCATAATTGAATGAAATAAAAGAAAAATATATTGGGTATAAAGTATCATATAATTCTGGGAAAAAAATAAAAAGAACTCCTCAGGAATATTTTACAGAACATTGTACTAAATATGATTATAACTTTGAAAATTTTGAAGAAATATTAGATTCTCATAAAAAATCAACATATCATATACTGAGAGACGTACTGAAAAATGAAAAAAAAGAAATTAAAGATTCAATTTTATCTAAAATAAATATATGGATTGATATACTTTATCCTTTGTTTCATTTATCAGTAGCTGGTACAGTTGGAACATTTAGTGCTGATAAAACAATTATGAAGAAAGCTAAACAATTAATATCCAAACATCCCTCCAAACCAACAGACATAATAAGAGTTCATCAAGATTCTGGTGTATATCAACAAAACGATCAATCTATGCAACCTTACTATAAGACCAATATTATGGTTCCTACTGGTATTGATGCAACCATAACACTAGGATGGTTTTTCTTCAAGGTAAATATAATATATATATATATTTATTAATGAATATATGTATATGTATTTATTATAATATGTTTATAAAATATGTGTAAATACATAAAAAAAAAGAAATATATATATATATAATTGTAAATATAAATAATAATAATAAATTTTATTAAAAAAAAATAAATAATAATAATAAAATTTTTGAAAAATAAAGAAAAAAAAATTTAATAAAATAATTAAATATATATATATATATATATTTGCATGCACGTGATATAAAAACGGTTTAAGGTCAAATATATATATACACATACATATATATATACATACGTACATCCAAAATCACATATTTTTTTTTTATAGTGGAAAAACAGCAATCCTTGAAGTAAACGTCATGTCAACGATATTATCTGGATACTAGAAATGTCCTAGAATGATTATTAGATGCTCAACATGAAATATTGTCACAATAGGTATGTCCCATATGGAAGTGATCGATGTAGTAGCAAAACATATATATACGTGGAGGAACAACCTAACAGTGAAGACGACTACACGGATTATTATAGTGACACTACGGATATCACTTCGTCTTCTGAAGAAAGCGAATTTGAAGAGATGGATGTAAATGATATATATCCATATAAATCTCATAAATACAAAACATTGATCGAAATGGTACTAAAATGGAGCAGCAAAACAGACGATACAAATGATACACAGGATACTGATACAGATAATAAAGGGGACACAGATAATACAGATAATACCCCTATCTATGATAAGCATGGTAGTTATAAACCTACAGATAATGAATAGAATCAACTGAAAAACGATTTTATATCCAACATTTTACAAAGTACGCAAAACGATATACCTAGAGATGACGTAACTACAAAGATACGAGTAAATGCTCAACCTTATGATCATATTTTAGACTTTCATAAGGAAGAAAAGCCTTTTATTACTCAAATCCAAGATATATTCATTGATAAGAACGAACAAATCACTTACGATATAAACTGGAATATAGCAAAACAAAACGAAATAACTGGTAATACTTCGTATATAACGTATCACGCTAAAAATGATACATATATTCCGGAATTGATATAATCAATGATTCCTTAAACTGTGACAATCACCTTGTTGATATTTATGGCGAATTACTAAAATGAAAAGAAAATGAAATGTTTGGAACAAAACATAAAAAAAAAAAAAAAAAAAAAAAAAAAATACAAGCTTTAATCGTGTTGCAAGTATAAGTAATAAGAATCCATTATAAAACTAAATTGATTTATATTATAAATGGTTAGATCGTCATAGAAGTATGATATATGAGTTGGATAATAATGAATATTAGTTAACGTATTATGGTCACACATATAATAACCATGATAATATGTATAACATGTTCAAGTTAACAAATATTCGAATAGTAATTATTATGAATCAACACAATAATAAAATTTCTTTTTTATGGATGAAATTGATAATAATATTAGAGAAAAGTTAAAAAAAAAAAAAAAAAAAAGATATATAATTTTTCGATGAAAATATGAGTAACGTCAATATGGTGTGAGTGACTATTCCTAATAATTTTAAAGGAACACCTTTTCCTTTATCAGATATATGGAATATATTAAATATGGTCAATTTACTATTATGTAGTGAACCTGTTTTTTGAATATGTATCCATAGGATATATGATATGATATGATATGATATGATATATAAATATCTATCATTTATTTTTAGGAATTATTTAAATATTCATACTTATATATTACAATTTATATATAACTTCCTTTTGTATTTTTTGGTAATATATGATTTATCAATTATTAACTTGAATAATTATTTTAAACTTTTTGTTTTTTAAAATAATATGTAAATAAACTAAATGTTAAAAGTTTTATACATATATATAAATTTACATATATTTATTTATATATTTATGAACAAATAAAATTAATAATATTAAAAAGATTATTTAATATATATATATATATATATTTAATATTACATTACAAATATGTTAATAAAATATAGAAGCGGAAATTGTTATTTAAATCATATTATCTTGTTTTCTAATTAATTGTATACACGCAGGGTCTGCTTCACTAAATGCATATCCTAATGATTTTGATTTTTCAATTTTCTAAAAAAAAAAAAAAATAATATATAAATAAATAATAATTAAAATGTATATATAATATGTAAAGATAAAAATCATTTAAATGGTAAAAATATATATATATATATATATATATATATATGTGCTCCATTTATTTATTTATTATTTTATTTTTTTTTCCTTACATTGTCATCATCCTTATCAAATTCATTCAACTTTAACTGATCAATAACATCGTTCATGCCTATTTTTGCATTTTCCTAAAAAGGCACATATATATACATATATATGTATACACAAAATTATATAGAAAAAAATATACCAATAGAATAATGAAAAATTATATAATATTATAATATTTTATTAAATAGTTTTTGATTCTTTTTTCTTTCCTTAATATTTTTTATTACTTGATCTAATAATAAATGATATATCTCTGGGTTGAAATTTCTCTTGTACACTTTAAAAACGTAATCTCTTAATAATGCTGTAAATAATCCCAATATAACAACTAGCCAAAAACGAAGAGACTGAACAAGATATACTATAGTTCCTAAAAGATGAATACTTCCTACACACATAAAAGAAAATGCAGTAACTAGTAGTACAAACGAAAATATACTTAAAGCAATACCACAAATAGGAAGCATATTTAAATAATAGGTCTCAAATAAAATTTTACAATTAACAATTAAAACTGTTAAAAAATAGGTAGCACATCCTACGGTCCAAATGTCGTATGGTATTCCATCTGATGAAGGTATATTATAGTATGATAAAAAATATAAAGGTATTAGAAAAACAATTGATCCATGAAAAAGGCTATTCATAACCCATGAAATAAATGTTCTAATATTAAAATAATAATGATGTATACCTAATTTATATAAATTTGGTTTTTCCATTGCTGTATTTAAACTAATATCTTGATCTAACATAGCATGAATTACAACAGGTATAGCGGTAAAAAGGACATTATATAAATGTAATAAAAATTCAAAATATATTTTTTGTCCTGAATATAAAGAGATCGAACCATAAATAAATAATGGAAATATTAAAACCATATTTTTATAAAGCATATATACCACCAATTTACTTATTCTTCTATATGATAATCTACCATGTACTAATAATAAATTTTTTAAAAAGCGGAATTGACTAATACCATAATCTGAAGAATTAAATGCTTGAACTCCTTCTTGTCCTCTTATACCTATTCCAATATTTGCTGTATTAATCATATTTCGATCATTTGCACCATCACCTATAGCTAATGTAATTTTATTTAATAATCGATTAGCTGATGATACAATGGCTCCTTTTTGATATGGACTAACTCGACCACATATAACAGATGAACATTTATCAGCTAAATAAAAGAATTTTCTTTCAATTTTTTCACTTAATAATAAATCAATAACAGAACCATCAACAACTAAAACATAATTTAATGTATTAATTAACATATTGTATTTATCTGGATTAAGTAATAAACCATTTTTTTTCTTAGCACGAAAAAAGTTCTTTATAAAATTATTTCGAAAAAAAGATTCTCTTTTATCATCTTCAACATTATTATTTTCATCATCAAAATTATAATGTGGTATATTTAAAGATTTTTCAACCATTAAAATATCATCATCTATTTTTTTCATTAAAGCTTCTTCACTCTCAATATACTCTTCTGTATATATAAATTGTTCTGAATAATTATCTATTAAATTTGCTGCTATACCAATATTCATAGCAGTTTCAATTTTATCACCTGTTAACATCCATATATGAATTCCAGCCATTCTTAAATCTTCAATGGTTGAACTAACACCTTCTTGTAACTTATCTTCTATACCTGTAATACCTTGTAATATTAAATCATTTTCAATATATTCAGCAACACTTTCTAATTTCTCTTCTCTATCTTTTATACTTAAAGAAGCCTCTTTATAAAGATGATACCATTCGGCAAAACTCTCTTCACTCAATTCTCTTTGTGCAATACATAAAGTTCGTAAACCTTCATCCGCATAAGTTTCCATATGTTCAATAGTTATTTCATCTACATCGGTTCTTTTGGCTAATTTTTTTAGAATAATACTACCAGCTCCTTTGCAAAATAGCATAATTTTGGAATTCTTACTATTTTTACAGGTAATAACTTCTTGCGTGGTCCCTTCATTATGATTATAAATAATATTACAATTATTTTTATCATCATACAAATTATCAATAGTGATACTACTATTGTTGTTGTTGTTCTTATTATTTAATTTTGAATGTACTTCTTTTTTTGAAGGGTATACGTTCAGATCATCCGTTCCTTCTTTTTGCTCATTCTTATCTACACTTAAATGATCATCCATATTATTCTTGTTCTTATCCATGTTAGATGATTTAGCGTCTTTTGGATTATTATAATTAGGATTAATTACTGGTATTCTACAAATTACACTACTCATTTTTCTTTTACTAGTAAATTCAATAGTTGCTAATGTATCAATTTCATATATTTTTCCAAAGATACTTATACCATATTTTCCTTCCCTTCTATATAAAAAGGTAATATCAAAATGCTTTGCTGCATTAACTAAAGCTTCTTCATCGGGACTACTAGATGAATAGGTAGTTACCCCCTCATTATCTTTTTCACAAATAACAGCATGATTAATAGCTAAATGAAGAAAAAAGTTTATTAAATTTACGTGATTAAAATGATTAGGATCTTTCAAATGATTTATTATATCATTATCTATAATATTTACATGAGGTGTTTTCTTTTTAAATTTCATGGTTGGTTCCACAGGGATTTCTAAATTCTTCTTCTTCAAAATATTTCTTTTAATTTCGGTAAGTCCCTTTCCATAAGAAATACCATTAATAGCACATTTTCGAAATTCCATGATATTACATGTTAATGTTCCAGTTTTATCTGAAAAAATATATTCGATTTGACCTAACTCTTCAATTAAACTAGATGTTCTTGGTACAGCATTAAAATATATATAATTTTTTTCTTTCGAATCTTTAAATGATATTACTCTAGATGAAATTTCTCGTTTTGGTTCATTATTAATAATTCCCAAACTACCAGATGAATATTCTTTATTATTACCGTTAATATTTTGATGACTACTATTATTTTTAAAAGCTATGCAATCACTCTTCATATCCATATTATCTTCTTCTGCTTTATTTTCGTCAATACGTAATAAACAGCTATCTGCTATTTTTTTTGATCTCATTCGTTTTATAACATCGGCATCTGATGATATGTCATCCTTGGGTATATTTGGAATTTCTTTTTGTTCACCAAATGAAGGAACACTTGCTTGTACTTTATGAATCATATTTTTATCACATGAAATAAAATACGCTTGAGCTACTTTAACAAAGCTCATAGTAACAACTAAACTAATAGGAACGAAATTTCCTGTAATAACTACCCATGAGAAAAAAGAAATAATTCCTACTATGTATGGTTTTTTAGCCTTTTCCAAATTAAAAGGCAAATATCTAAATCGATTTTTTCTAGATGAACTTACAATTATAGCATTATAATATGCAGAAATTAAACATATAATCATTTGAATAACCCATATAATTATGGTCATTTTATTTGTTAATATTTCTAATTTACTTGTTTTTTTAATTGATTTTGAAGAATTCATTTGTATTTTAGTTTCTCTACCTACATATATAACAATTCCCATTATCCAATCGGTATTTTTTAATTTACATCCTCTTAATACAAATTGTTTTTCATCAAAAGGTATTCTTATATAATTATCATTTTTTAATATATTATTTTCATCTATATCATCATCGTTATCATCATTATTATTCTTATTATCACCCTTATTGTCATTCTTATTCTTCTTATTAATATTATTATTATTGCATATATTACTTCCGATAATACTACTACTCTTACTTAAATCTACACTAGATAACTTTCTTTTGCGATATTCTATTTCTTCCGTTGTTTTTTTTAATATTTCTTGTACATTAATATTTTCTACATCTATTTTCTTATCTTTTTCAAAATAAATAGTACCATACATAGTAGATAAATCTTTATTTGGTTTATCACTTAAAATAAAACCTTTTAAATTTTTTACATTATCAATTGCAATATTTCTATCATTACCTAATATATTAAATAAAAATCCATTAGCTTCTTTTACTTTTAAATTGGTTTCACCATCTAAACTAGAGGTTTCAACAAAAGCAATTCCATTTTTATGACTAGTACATAATAATAAGATATCTGCACAAAAAAATTCAGATCTTCTACATAAAATAATATCACCAGCTTTTATATCCTTCCATCTTTTTTTAACAGTACCTTCAATGTCTTCTAAATTATCTTCATAATTATTAATATAATCATTAATATCAGTAATTTCATCATCATACATATAATCTTCATCATAATAATTTTCAGAATTACAAATCTTACGATTTCCAAAAAAATATCTTTTTAATTTTTTAAAAATATTCTTCTTATTACTTTTCTCTTGATATATTTTTTTTTCTTCTTCATTTACGATAACATAACACATTCTATTATTTTCAATTTTATCTGTTTTATGCCTATTCCAATCTTCAAAAGCATCTTTTATGGCATTCGCTGTTAGTACAATTAAAAGGGGAAAAAAAACTGTGGGGATTCCATTGGTAGCAGTAAATTGAGGTATTACTTGTAATATACCAATGAAAAAAAAATACACATTTGATATCTTATGAAATTGTTCATACATATTTAAAAATATAAAATTAAAAACGGTATATTTAGACGTTATCACGGAATTGTTACAGGTCCTTTTGTTTTCCCCATTTATGTTTATTTTAATATCCTTATCATTTCTACAACGAAAATTAAATAAAATAATTAAATAAATAAATAAATAAATATATATATATATAGAGATAGAGAGAGCATCAAATAAATGTACAAAAAAAATTATAATTCACACTTTTTAGCATTTCTATACAACCATAATAAATTTTATTTACATATCCTTATTTATAACTTACTCATTTTTTCCTTTTAAAAAGTTCAGGGTTTTCTTATAAACTAGGGACATGTTTCTCCTTTTACTTATTTTATACTTATAGAGTTGTAAATATTATTTCTTTGTTTTTTGTTTTATACATATATGTATATTTAAACATTTAAGAGCATTTTTTTTTTTTTGAAATTTTTAACTTTAGAGATACCAAATTTCAAATGAAAATATATATATATATATATATATATATATTCATATGTATAGGTATACAATTTTCACATTATATATTAAAATTTCAAGATATTCAAAGAAAAATTATACAAACATTCAAAAAGGTAAAAAAAAAAAAATGGGAAATATAGAAACAAATTATACAAAAACTTCAAAATTTATATTAAAGAAGGTAAATGTATATAAATCTATTCACATATATATAAAGTATATTATTATTATTATTATATATATATAACAACACAACAAAAAAAAAAAAAAAAAAAAAAAAACATGAAAAGAATTTAATTAGATATATATATATATATATATATATATATATACATATATGTGTGTATATTATGTTAGTTTCACATAAAAATTATTTCCATAAATCTTAAGACAATTTTTGATTTATAATTTCATAATTTCTATTTGTTTTTTAATAACAATATATATATAACGATTTAGTTTTTCAAAATATATAAATAATAAAAGTTGGTTATATAAATATATGCGCAATGAAATTATATCAAAATATATATATATATATATATATATATATAATAAATTCTAAAATACAAATTAAATTTTCCTTACTAAAATATATTATATATATATATACATAAAAAAAAATTAAAATGGATTAAATAATATTTCATATATATTATAAATATTATAATATTTTTATGAAAAAAAAAATATACGGAAAAATTTTTTTTTTATTTCCAAAAAAAGAAAAAAAATTTTCTTTTTTTTTTTTTCTTTTTTTTTTAGAATTTTAATTTTCATTTTTTTTAATTTTTTATTTCTTTTAAATTTAATAAATTACTTTTATATGTAGCACATGTGAAATATGCATTTTTTGTTACAATAATTAAATTCATATATTATAATTTTTTTAATAGATATATATAAATATCTAATATAAAAATACATATATAATATATATATATATATAATATATCTTATAAAAATATAAAAAATATTTATATAAATTTTGTATGATATAAAAATATATGAAAACACAAGATACAAAAATAAAAAAAAAAAAGAATAATAATAAATATATATATATATTTTCACTTTATTATTTTATTATTTTCAAAATATTTACATTTTTTTTTTAAACATATATTTTTTTTTTTTTTTTTTATTAACACTTATTTTTAGGCGTTTCATATAAAATCTTTGTTAAAAAAAAAAATTAATTAGAATGTGTTTTCAGATAAAAATAAAAAAAAAACTCCCAATTTTTTTTTTATTTTTCGGAAAAATGCTAATTCTAATAAAATCTAATATGGTAATTTTTTTCTTTATTTTTATTTTACAATAATAAAGCCAAAAAAAATAAATAAAATATAATAATATAATTAAAAGAAATGTATACATATATATATATATATATATATATAGTTTTCTTTTTTCATTTAAATGAAATATATTTATTGAATAAAGCATATTTCTCAAATAAAATATATATTTCCCCATAAGATATAAGGGTATTGCATATATTTATGCACACCCTTTTTCAAATATAGAGTTTGCTTAATATTTAATCCGTATACATATAATATATACACATATATTTATTTATTCATTTATGCAATATTTTTTTTCTATTTTTTTTAATAGCCTTAATATATTTAAATATGTTATTACCAAAATAGTTTCATTATATGCTAATTATTTGATATGTTTTATATTCCCACAAATTACACTTTAATTAAGTTATTTGTAAAAATTGTGTACTTAGAAAATTCAAAAGTAACATATGTATAACAAAATAGTAAAATGGGTTTAAAAAATGTAAGTAAAAATTTGATTTATATCAAAAATTAAAAAATAGAAAAAATAAAAAAAAACGAAATGAAAATGAAAATGAAAATTTATTGTATATTTAAAAAAAAAATAAAAAAAAAAAAATAAATAATTATGATATAATGTCAATATATTTAGATACACATATGTGCTATTCATATAATTCACAAAATAAATATTTCTACCCTTCAATTTGGCACCAATTATAACCTACAATTTTCATATTATTAATTTGAGCAATATTATGAACTGATTCATAGTTGTTAAATTTTATTCTAGTAATATATTTTTCTCCTCTATAATGGGGTAAGCCTGTAATATTATCCTTATCCTCATCTTTTATTAAGGAAATAATAAAACTAATTCTATGTAAACCTGTACCTTTCTTAATAGATGGACCTACATATGGCAATATAGTTATACAATTTTTTTGAGTTCCTTTTATTAATTCCTTCGATTTTATACCTGATACCACCCAATGTATATATTCCTTACCATCTGGTCGTAATCTCGAAGGATAATCAGGATCTACCATGAATAAAACAAAACAATAACCATCTGGAGGTTCTTCTGAAAATTTTATATTTCTTGGTACACTTCCAGTTCCAGCAATATCTAAAACATTTCCGTGATTCACTTCTTTTCCTGCCTTAAAACTTATAAAAAGTTCCACGTTCAAATCAATATTATCATTTGGAAAAACGTGAGGTATAATTCTATCCTTTTTAAGTTCACTTATGGTAGGTATTGTCATTATGTCCAACTTAAAAAAGGTGTATATATATATATATATTTTTTTTTTTTATGGAACAGCTTTTAAAGAAATTAATATTCATTTATGCCCTTATTACTGTATAAAGCAAAAGGAAACGTATAACTGTATAATATAGAAACACATAAAATATATATATATATATATATATATATATATATATATATAATAATAATAATAATAATATTATAGATCAAATACTTACATAAATATTTATAATTTATATTCATAATAAAATTTTTTTTTTTTTTTCATCCTTCTTACATATATATAAATTATATTACAAACTCTACACAGATAATTTTTATATTTTACACTTCCAACAATATATTCGACGTCTTAAAACTCATTATATATATTGTATATATTTTTTTTGCTAATTTTTTTATATAAAGACATCAAAATAATTATATGTTTATTTGTTTCTAATATGTTGTGCTCTTTTATATGAAAAATGATTTATTAAAAGCTTTTTACAAAAAAAAAAAAAAAAAAAAAAAAAAAAAAAATAGCCAAATTTTGTAAATTCTTACGTAACCAAAAATATATATGTTTTATTTTTTTTACTAATGTGTTCTATATAATTTTCAACTATATAGTACATATATATATATATATATATATATATTATTCTATTTCTTATCATATTTTTAAATAGCTCACCATATGGCTACCTTTCTTTTTCTTTTAGTTTTTTTTTAAAACCATGTTTGCATGCCCTACACATAAATAACAAAAAAAGTTATTTCTGTTTTTGTTCGTTCATTTATTTTTTTTTTTAATTTTAAACTTTTCTCCTTATTCTTTAATAATATTATAAATAATTCAACCATTATATATATATATATATATATATGTATGTATATGTATTATAAATAAATATATTCCCCATAATATGTGTACACATTTGTATAAATTTATTAATGTTAGGATAAATATATGTTGTACATATTTCTATGTGCATATATATGTATCAAGTGTACAGTTTTAAAAAAAATAAAAATACTTGAAATATGTTTATATCATCTATATAGTGCTAATACTACATGAAATAATAAGCTTACCTAAATATGTATTACAGAAAATATTATAAAATATATGAAATATATTTGGAATCATAATGTCTTATAAATAAACATATACATATACACATATATATATATATATATATATATATATATATGTATATGTTTATATAAGAACATTCAAAATTTTTTATTTGTAAATACTGTTTTATATTTCAGTTTTATTCTATAACTTTAACCATAACCAGACAGAATGTATAATTCTTTACATATATCTATATAGAAAGATAAAATTATTTTAATAAATACAACAGAAATTTTATATATTGATTTATATTTTATTCCTATATATAACCTTTTTTTCTACAATTAACTACAAACATGAGGATTGCTAATATATATATAATTTTCATACAATTATTAATTATATATAATAAATTATTTATCAAACATAAATAATATTTTTAATTTAAAGTTTTTCTTTATTATTATTTTTTTTTAATTACAAAGCTGATAAATGAAAATTATAGAAACAGTAAGGATATGTATAATTACACACATTTAAACGATAAAGAAATTTTAAAATAATATAATATAATATAATAATATAAAGGTTACGAATAGAATGTACCCTAAATAAGGAATATTATACTATATAAATAAAAAACAAATTATTTATAACCATATATCAAAATGGATGACGATTTAGAAGCCCTAGTTGAAAAACCATCCATTGATGATTCTGATGAATGTTTAAACGTACGTATATATTTAATACAAGTTTTATTTATATTTCTTGTTTGTTTTGTTATTTTTGTATTTTTCTTTATATTATTTTTTCTAGGAGTATTCTAATGATTATAATTTAAAATATTTTATATAACCATTTCTTATTTATTTATTACTTTATTTTATTTTTTTTTTTTGCATCATCCATATTATAAATGTTGTTGTTTTGTCTTTTATTAAGTTGATAATTTTTTATTTTTTTTTCTCTATACAAACAAAAGTTTATGTCTTAATATATTCTCTAAATACTAATTTTAAAAATGCAAAAATTAAATTCATAAATTTTATTAAGAGTAGGAATATAAGATATTCTTTGCAAAAATAATACACAAAATATAACGGCATATGATCATTATAATTATTTTAAATATTATAAAAAAAAATAATAATAAATAATAAATAAGCATAAATTTGTTTTGTTATATTGAATATAGAATAAGAAGAACAATAATCTATATATTATAATTATTTAATATTTTTAAAAGGTACAATTTTTTTTTTTTTTTAATTTATTAGTAGATTTTAAACATATGGGAAAATATTATATATTGTTGAATCAAAACATTATATTATATTTTAAAAATATATATTTTTAATATCATAAAATATATATATATATATATATATATATATATATATAGCTTATTTATGAGTAATTTATATAATTTTTATTAAGGTAAAATTATATATATATATACATATATATATATATATTATTGTGCGGAACGCTTTTTAACGTAAAAATATTATTAATATATTATATATTTATAAAGGAATATCTGAATTTGTCGCTCCTTTTTTCATATCGAAAATTATGATTTATTAATATAAATAGTTAAATAAATAACATAATAATATTTACACATATTTTATTATATATAATGTTATTATCTCAATTATGTAATTTTAAGAAAACAAAAAAATTATATTTTAAAAACGGATATGTTCTTATAATATTATATGAAATTTTAGATTGTTTGGAGTATAATTTTTTTTTTTTTTTTTTACAGATTCATTCATTATATTTGAAATATCAAATATTTAAGAATTGAATGGTTTTATTTTTTCATGTTCATTTGTACATATATAAATTATATATATAGTAAAGAAATTTAATTTTAACAGAACATATTAAAAATATATATTTCTTATTTATATATTTATTTTTTTTTTTTTTTTTTTTTTTGTTTTATACAAAATTAATTATTAAAAGGAAAATCATTTTTATTTTTTACTGAAAATAATATTTGCTTTACATGTAGAAAAAAAAGAACATATCTTTATAAGAAATACTCAAAATGAGTACTTTAAAAGCTATAATTGCCCCTTCTGTACTTGCATCCAATATAAGTAAATTAGCTGAAGAAACACAACGAATGGAATCTTTGGGTGCAGAATGGATCCATTTAGATGTTATGGATATGCATTTTGTTCCTAATTTATCTTTTGGTCCACCTGTTATTAATAATTTAAAAAAATATACAAAAAGTATTTTTTTTGATGTTCACTTAATGGTTGAATATCCAGAAAAATATGTACCATTGTTAAAAACATCAAATCAACTGACTTTTCATTTTGAAGCATTAAATGAAGATACTGAAAGATGTATACAATTAGCCAAAGAAATTCGAGATAATAATTTATGGTGTGGGATTTCTATCAAACCTAAAACTGATGTACAAAAATTAGTTCCCTTATTAGATACTAATTTAATAAATACAGTTTTAGTTATGACTGTTGAACCAGGTTTTGGAGGGCAATCATTTATGCATGATATGATGGGGAAAGTTTCATTTCTTAGAAAAAAATATAAAAATTTAAATATTCAAGTTGATGGAGGATTAAATATAGAAACCGCCGAAATTTCTGCTTCTCATGGAGCCAATATTATTGTTGCAGGAACTAGTATTTTTAAGGCGCAGGACCCAAAATATGTTATTGACACAATGAGAGAATCAGTCCAGAAATATTTGAAAAATTAATTTATAACTTATATGATTGTTTTATATCAGACTAGTTGATGTGTATGCATATACTAATAATTTTATTATATATTTATGATCTTTGTTTTGTTCATTTGTTTTTACAACGAAATACATTTTTGTATTCCAGTTTGTTACTTTTTTTTTTTCTTTTTATATTTTAACACAAAAAAAAAAAAAAAAAAAAAAAAAAAAAAACTTATATAATATTATACATAACAATTTAATTAAATAAATAATAATACTCTAAAAATACAATAATTTTTAGTCCTTATATTTAGATATGTTTAAAATTAAATATAAAACCAAAATATTTCACAAAGATATATAAATAAATGGACTATGATAATATATTTTAAAGAATCTTCCGCGAAATATTTTTCTTGTATATATTTTTTATAATGAAAAGAATATAAAGAAATATGAAATGTACCTATATATTATTATAAAGTTTAAAAATATGTTTAAAAAAAAAAAAAATAAAATTCTAATTAATATATCACATTAAATCATAAAAATATTATAAGTAATTATATTAATAATACCACATATATATATATATATATGTGGGGGGTAATATATACAAATAGGGAAAAATACAATATTTAGAATAAATGAACCTTTTCAACATAGAAAAGTTATGTACATATTGAAGGATAATAAGGAGGAAAAAATAAACTAGGTAAAGAAATATATATATATATATATATATATATATATATATATATATATATATATATATCATTTTAGTGTTCAAACACAATATATTATAAAATACATTAGATAAAAAAACAATATACATATTATATATTTTTTTTAAATAAATACGAAAAAATTAATCACTTGTATATAATAATGTCTTATCATTATTCAATTAAAATTCAAATATACAACTGTAGAAATATAATTTTTAATATATGTGTGTGCGTCCATTTAATAAATAGAACATTAAAAATTATACAATTTTTCTAATATGTAATAGTAATAGTAATAATAATGATATTTTCAAATGGATTATAAGAATTTCTTCTTATATATGATCCACTTCATTTATAATTTTATTTTCATATATAAATAAATTTTATACTTTTTTTATCATTTTTCTTTTTGATTAAAATACATTTCTTACATATTCATGTGATATGGACTAAAATTACAATTTCTTACTTGATAATTATTTTTATACATATCTGTAGTTTCATTAGATTCATAATTATTATAGGGCGGTCTTAATATGTTGTCTGTATTTCTTTGTGGAAAATACAATATTCTATTTTTATTATGTCGCTTATTTATATTATTATTGTTCATATCATTTATAGTATTATTGTTGCTATTGGAATGTCTTAAGTTCTGATTATACATATTAAGAATAGTATTATTCTTGGTGCTATTTATTTTTTTATTTTTTTTAAAGTTTTTTGTATTTTGCTTCATCATTTCATTTAATAAGTTCGCATTTACATCATCTGGATTGCGTAGAATATGCAATAGGATATTTAACTTTTCCATATTATTTTTTACAAGCTTTTTCCATTTCTTTGCAGATATTAATACATGATCAGGATGATGACAAAAGGAACATTCATCTCCATTCATACATGTACTACCATTATATACATGGGCACAAGGTTTACATATTCTTTGTTCATGCTCCAAATCTTGTGAACATTTTTTATAATACTTAAATAACTTTTGAACGGATAAATTTTTGGATACGCATTTTGTGGTATTTAAGTTACTAGATTCACATGAGTTCATTATTATATGTTCATTAAATATATTTGCTGTATTTATCCTATTGGTATTTGTATCTTCTAAAACATCATTAGTTTTAATTAAATTCATTTTTGGAAAAGAACTAGATAAATCTGAACTGTCTAAAGCATCGTAAGTATATGTTTTGATGCTATTTTGAGGAGATATGAAATTGTTTTCATCCAAAAAATTATATTCGTTATTTAGATTCTTTTGTATTCCTGCATGACCACCTATGGTATACCTTCTTCCTTTTGTTGAACAATATATAATATTATTATCAGGAGATATAGATATACAAGCTTGCTCATTTAAAGTTCCATTTTTATTTTCGGCATATATATAAATATTATTGTTGTTGAAAATAATATTATTTCTTATATCATTTTCGTCACTATATTTTGGTGGCAACGTTCTAAAATATTTAAATGCTGAATAATCAATGTCTTCTATATTTTTCTCTATATTTTCTATTTCTGAAAAACGTTTATTTACAAAATATTTTACTTTTTTTGTTGAATAATCTGCATAATTTGATAAGGTTCTACAGATATCGCTATTTTCATCTAAACCAAATTTATTTTCATTATCTGGTTTCAAATTTATTAAAGAGTCATAAATGGATCCCTTTCGACTTAAATGCATATCCAAATAATTATATTTTTCTTCACTCATATTTTGGTATATATTTATTCTTATTTTACAGGAGAAAATACACACATTATTTTATCTTATAAAATTTGGTTTTTTATACTTTTTCACAAAAAAAAAAAAAAAAAAAAAAAAATATTAAATATATATATATATATATATAACTGTATATTATAAAAACCAAATGTAGAAAACAGCAAAATAAAAATTATAATTATATATAGGTTTTGAATATATAAACCTATTTTTAAGTTTCAAATATACATTTTTTTTTTAAATAATTTTATGTATTGATATATATTTTATAAATATATATAGAAAGTATATAATATGTGTATTTATTTATTTAATTTTTTTTTTTTTTTTTTTGGGAAATATGAAAATTTATTTCGATAAAATATATATATATATACATGTATATGTATATAAATTTCACAATGTTAGCATTAAAGAGCAATATAAGTGTAACTGTCCATTAAATATACAATATTACATTATTGATTTAAAATGAAAACATTTGATGAAAAGGATAGATTAATGAAATATAGAATATTTCAAAATTGTCTACATATGATAACTATTTTTTTTCCTGTTCTTGATAATACAATTCATATATTATTCTTTTAAATTATATATTATTATTTTCTTCTTAATAATTTACAACATAACGCGGAAATAGCTACATTTTTGTGATCAAGTTTACAAAAAAAAAAAAAAAAAAAAAAAAAAAAATGTACGTAAATATATAATATTATATATATGTCCATATTCTCAATACAAAAAAAAAAGTTCTCGCGTATAAGGAAGAAAAGAAAAAAAAAAAAAAAAAAAAAAAAAGCTAATAGACAGCTAAAATATTTTAAAATCAGGTATTTTTTTTTTTTTTTTTTTTTTTAAGAAGTATAGCTATTTTGTATTTGTTCTAAATACACCACCAAAATATAAGGGTTATTTTAATTTTAATAACAAAATAATATTTATTTCTTTGTTTTTATGAAAACATAAATCTTTTATAATATACATGTTGAGAAGGATTTTCAAAATGCAAAAAAAAAAAAAGACCTACATAATAAATATTTAACTATATATACATATAGGACATATTTACAGATTATACACAACCTTAAAAATCTTATATAATAAATTTTACGAATATGTATTTTGATCATAACTATATAAATTTATTTTATTAAAAAAGTATTATAATTTTTTATTTATAAAAAAAAAAACAAAACAAAGATAATTATAATTATACATGTTATTCAAACTATAATTTTAATAATAACATCGTTATATATATATATATATATATTTTCTCTTTTTTCAAATGGAAAAAATATTATTGTATACGTTAATATTATTATTATAATGCAATTCAATAATAAGCTTATATAAAACAGTCATTGTATTTCATATATTCACCAAAAGAATATTGTATAAATTCAATACATTCATATATATATATATATATATATTTTCATATAATTAAAAGTATAAAGAATGAATAATCAAATTGGACATATTATTATTTTATGTCCATATATATTGTGCAATGAATTATTTATATATATAATAAATTATATTTTTTTTTCTTTTTTAATTCTATAAAAAAAAAAAAAAAAATCCTAATTAAAAATAATCCTTTATTGTTTTTAAGTATATCTCATTTTTTAATATAATATAAAATAATATGTATCAATTAAAAAATATTAATATATGTCCTTAATTATACATTACCTAATAAATATAAATACATATATTATTAATGTATATAATTTTATTTAATATTAAATAAATTTTTAAAAATATAAACTTTATAAAAAATGTGTTTTTTCTAATTATTAAAGAATATATAATATATATATATTTAATATAAATATTTTCTTCTTATTTATTTAAAAAAAAAAAAAAAAAAAAAAAAGAAAATTATAAAATAACTCCTAGTAGTAATTTTTTTTATACGAATATTAATTTTATATTACATATATAATACTGAATAATATTATTAATATATATATATATATGTTTTATATATGTTATACATTAAGTTTTATATAAAATAAATATATTTAATATAAACTTTTCCCTTCATTCAACAGTATTAATTATTTGCCTTAATAATATTATTTAATAAATGCATAAAAACAAAAAAAATAAATAAATCTTATAATATTGATTTTATATGGTATAATTTTATTTTCTTCAATATAGTAAAATATAAGAAAACAATCCTAAATATAATTTATACAATAATAAAAAATGTACAATCTTTTTATAAATATGTCAATTTAGAAAATTAAAAAATTAATGAATAACAGAAAAAAAAAAAAAAAAAAATAGCAAAAGAATGAAAGGGTTTAATAAATATATAAAAAGCAAGACCTTTTAAAGAAGAAATAGAAAAAAGAATGTAAAAATATCTTTATGGATTCATATATATATATATACATTACATGATAGAGAGCCAAAGGAACTATAAAAAAAAAAATATAAGTAAATTCTTTTACAATTTTCAATTCATTTTATAATAAATATATATTAGAAAATATACGAAATGAAACATTTATATTAATGATATATATATATTAATGATATATATATATTTCAAAATTTTTAATAATTAAATAATTAAATAATTCAATAATTTTTTATAAAAAATATATTATAAAAAAGAATAGTGTTGTAAAGAGTTCATTATATTGTTTAAAACGATGAACAAATATATTTATGATGTCATTATTTTAGCTTTTACTATATATATATATATATTTTTTCTTTTCGTTATATG
The DNA here is from genome assembly GCA_900097035.1 of Plasmodium blacklocki (nom. inval.). Lineage (NCBI taxonomy): Eukaryota > Apicomplexa > Aconoidasida > Haemosporida > Plasmodiidae > Plasmodium > Plasmodium blacklocki (nom. inval.). The sequence continues at coordinate 756,162 of LT969561.1, forward strand.
TAAAACATTTTTAGTGAGTTCGGTGTCCACTAAAAAAATTACAGTACATATATTATATATTATAAATATAATATTCATAATATAACATACGAATAATATTTGATTTACAATCATATTAAGGGTACATATGTGTAAATATTTATAAATAATGGATTTACTAAAAGGGTATAATGATAATAATGAATCAGATATAGAACGTGAAGATGAATCAAAGGAATTTTCTTCCAATGAAAATGATGATACAGAATATATTGAAAATAAAGAAAAAAAAGATAAAGACCAAAATAATTATGATATAATAAATATACGTCCTATTAATACATTAAATTGTGCTCCTGATATAAATACGTATGATTTGGAAATAAAATGTTACAAAGAGAAATTTCAAAATATTGAAAAAAAAATTATGTTTGATAATCCTGAATTTCATAATATTTTGAACAGGCCTCAACAAGGACCGAGTATAAATGAACATTACAACTTTTTAAAAAATGAAAATAAAAATCATTATAACGGTAGTATTGAAACTACATTCGTAAATAAAAATATATTTGATTATCAATATAATCAATTTAATGTAACGGGGATGGCGGAAAACCCTGCTTTAAAAAATTATTATAAAAATAATTATGCTAATTATTTAGTAGCAAAAAATATAAATGAAAGAAAGAATATGAATGAAGATTTAAATTTTAAAAGACATAAAAAGAAAAGATCCAAAATTAATAATGACAATATATTAGATAAGTATAAAGGACCATGGGAAGAAAAAGAAACAAATAAAAAAGAACAGAATGAAGAAAAGGAAGATTTATTAAATGATAATAAAAAAGCAAAGACCGATAATGATGATAATAATGATAAAAAAATAAATAGATATATATTAACCAAGTTAGAAGCATGTGCTTATGAAGAAGCAATTAAAAATAATGTTATAAAGGAAAGGAATACTTTATATAATGATAAAATTATTTCAACATTACATTTAAATGAAGAATTAAATGATGTTGATGATCATAATATGGGATTTTATAATAAATCATGGTTTCAATTACCAGCTGAATATAAAGAAAGAGATTTCATGATAGAAGAAAATTTCCCTCCTAAAAAAGAAATACATATATATAAAGGTCATAAAATGGGGGTACAGAAAATTCGATTTTTTCCAAAATATGGAAATTATCTTTTATCCGCTTCTTTAGATAATACATTAAAATTATGGAGTGTATATAAATCCAAAAGTTGTATAAGAACATATAAAGGTCACTTTAAGGGTGTAAAAGATGTTTTGTTTGATAATGATGGTTCCAGCTTTTTAAGTTGTAGTTATGATAATAATGTAATTTATTGGGATACAGAATATGGAAAAATAAAAGGAATATATAATCAAAAAAAAACGCCTTATTGTTTGTGTTTGAATCCAGATGATACAAATACATTCTTAGTTGGAGGAGCTAATAATAAAATATGTCATATCGATTTCAGAACAGGAAATATTGAATTAGAATATAATGAACATTTACAAGCAATAAATACAATTACCTTATGTGAAAATAATAAAAAATTAATTAGTACATCAGATGATAAAAAAATATTTATTTGGGAATATGGGTTACCTGTAGTAGTTAAATATATATCAGATGCATCCATGTTTTCAATAACATCTGTTTCTGTACATCCAAGTAATAATTTTTTTTTATGTCAATCCATGAATAATGTAATAACTGTTTATGAAGCTACAGGAAAATTTAGATTGTTTTCCAAAAAAACTTTTAAAGGTCATCACAATATTGGGTACTCAATTAATGTATCTTGTAGTAATGATGGAAAATATGTAATAAGTGGAGATAGCAATGGAGGATTATTTATATGGAACTGGAAAAAAATGGTGAATTTTAAAAATATAAAAGCACATAAAAATGTATGTATTGATTGTGTTTGGCATCCATTTAAAACATCAATGTTGGCCACAGCTAGTTGGGATGGAACAATTAAATTATGGGAATAATAAAGTTCATGAAAATATAAAATATATACTTATATGCTTATTTATTGTTTTTAACACTTTAATCTATTCTACATACATTATGTTAACTCATATGGTTTTTATATTAATTTTATTTTATTCCATTCTATTATATTTTTTTTCTTTTTTTTTTTTTTGTTATTGTTTTAATTATATATTTCAATTCTGATTTTATTTAATATATTATATTTTTTAATTAATAAAAAGAAATTAAAAATATATATAGTACTTTTTATTTTATGTATTTTTTTTTTTTTTAACATTTTTTGTAAACTTATTTTCTAAAATAATTTTTAATAAGTTATCAATATTTTACAACGTTAAAAAATGAGAAAACATAAAGGTACAAAAAGAAAAAAAAAAAAAAAAAATATATATATATATATAATAAAACAAATAGACGAACAAATAGAATTCTTAAAAAATATATATATATATTAATTAAATGTGATTAACAAAAATGTTGTTGATTATATAATTCAATATATATATATATATATATATATATATATATATATATATTGTATATATGTATGTGTGTATAATAAAATATGTAAAATATATACATGTTTTGAATAAATATAATATTAATAAATATTTGTTTAAGGTCATGCATATATAAAATATATAAGAGAATAAAGAAATTGTCCATTAGGAAAAATCAATAAAAAGAAAAAAGAAATAATATATATTTTATATTTATAGTATGTTAATTATATATTAACTAAGCATTAATGTATCTATAAATTTCATTAATTTTTAAAATTAATACATATAAAACATATACATAATAATCATTATTTCATTTTTGAAAAAAATGGGATTAGATAATTAAGGACATTCAACTTATCGGTACTTATTTGAATTACTGTCAATTGGGGATATATATGAAAAACCATAATTAATATGGTGTTTCGATGGTAAAAACATATCATCAAATTTGTTAATAACCATTATGGATCATTAATTTCGTGTTTATTATTCTTATTTTTATGGATATTATTAATTGTTATATTTTTCCTGCATACATTTTTTCTTCTACTGCCATTTTCCTTTAATTTAATATTATATCTATTTGTTAATCTCATAATTTTTGGATCTATTTATAAAAGCCTTCCATTCTTTTAAACCCTTATTAAGAGAAATAAACATTGGCTATTTTTTTTTTTTTTTTTTTTGTCATCTTTTCCATTATTACAATTTATGTTATTATTATTTTTTATTGCATAATTATCATCATGCATTTATTTTTCTTTTCTTTCTCCCTTTTTTTTTTTTAGCTTTTGTTTTTTTGTTTCAAATTATTACCATTGAAATGATTATCCATATGAATAGTTGTGTCACTTGAATACAAAGAATAATTATGAATATAAAATTTATCATATACAGGATGATTTATAATTTTATTTTTAAAAAAGCTATTCACATCTTAAGCATGATATTTGTCATATAAATGATAATTTTTTCCCATAGACATTTTATATTAAGCATAATTATATATATATATATATATATATATATATATATATATATATAGCAACATTTTTAATATTTGACTTTTCCTTAATTATAAAATGATATAACTTTTATTCAGTTATTTTTAAAACCTTACTTAAATGAATATTAAATTATTTTGTTGATCTATAGATTTTATATATATTTTATTATTCCGAAAAAGTTCAAAAATATATTTCCATTATTGGGTAGACACTTTAAAAAGTAGAAAGAAATGAACAAAATTTATTTTATATATTTTCCTAAGAGTTTTTTAAAAGTCTTTTTCTTTTTATTTAAATAAAAAATATATGCATAAAAATTCGTAATAATTAATATTTTCACACCAAGTTTTATTAAATATTTACATTCATATAATTTGTACTCTTTATTTCGTTTCATTAAAGACATATAAGATGTATTACACTTTTTATTTTTTTATATTAGATTTATTCAAAAATTTAAACATTTCATTTATTTTATATGTTATTTTAAAATTTTCTTTTTTTAACTAACACTGTTTTTTAATAATATAATGTTTTTATTATATATCTTTCTATAGTTATTTAAAACCCATTTTTGATTATCCATTCCTTTCGTTTTTAATTTATTAAAATAAGGATGATATGTACATTCTTTTTTTCTACTTTTTTTTTTGTTTATTAAATTTTTTGTGTATCATCAACATATATTTTATTTTTATCTTATATAATATGTATCTATAGTGTGATATAATTTAAAGCATATTTTTTTCTAAGTTGAAGATGTTTCTTCTTTTAAATAAAATATACAATAACATTTTATTTTTCTTCTTTATATTTCCATTCCCGATATGTTTTGAGAAAACAGAGGATTTATTTATAATTTTTATATTATTTTCATTTTTTTTTTTTTTTTTTAATTATTTTGGAACTATAAAATTTCCTCTATTTTTTATGAAATTATTATGATTATGATTATTATGATTATTATTATTCATTTTATTTCCTATGTATTTTTCAACAATAGCTTCATTGATTCTTTTCATTTTGTTCTTTTTCTTCATTAATCCAGTATTTTATATTTATATTTTGTCTATCATAATTGTATTTCATATTTTGTATATATTTACATTGACTATATTGAATTTTCTTTTTTTGTTAAACTTATCATTTGTATACTTATTATTAGTATTTAATTCAATATATGGAATATATACATTATGCATATTTACCAAATCTGCCATCTAAATAAATGAAATGTTTAGACACAATAGTTTTTTATTACCTCTGTTTTTCTTTATCATTTTCTTTTTCTTTTTTATATGAATATATGTATATTTCAATTGAAATGGTATATACATATATATATATATATATATATATATATATATATATATAACTTTGTCTAGTATAATTTTTTATCTCTTCTTTTTTATTTAATGATGGTTTTCTCTTTTTCACTTTATCATAACTATCATTATTTTACATATTATTATTATATTTATTTATAATTTTTATGAAGCTACTATAGTTATACATTTCTTCATTTGTATTAAAATTATAATATATATCCCTTCATTGTTTAATAACAAATCTGTAATAAATAATGATTTTTGAATACTACAAAAGGATAATAGAGAAATATTATTTAATATAAAATTTACATTGATTAGAGTTATAACGTCTATTATTTTTATTTTTTTATATATTTATTATTTAACTCATTATTAGTTATTATTAATTATAACATATTATATATATTGAATTCAATTAATTCAACTTTAAGTTTTTTTTTTTTTTTTTTTATATTTACGTTTTGTAATTTTTTTTTTTTTTTTAGTTGTATTCTTAATTAAAATATTCAATGTTTGAAAAAAAATAGTCTTTCAGTGTAATTTCATGGATATAAATATGGGTATATATTTATTTGTTTAATTTTTTTCTTTTTTAAATGTTATTAAAAAGAAGGTGTAATATTCAATAATTTTTATTTTCCTTCATTTTAATATAAAATTATGTATATTGCCATATTGTAACATGTGGAATTAAATCATAAAATCTGGTAGCCTTACTATCATATAATATAAATGTTTAATATGTATTTAAATATAAGTGTAATGAAATATGTATATATATATTATATATATATATATATATATATATATATATATAATTATATATATATTTTTAATTTCCCATTTTAAAATAAATATATTTCCTTGTTCAAAAATATATATATATATATATATATATATATATATAACTTGTTTATTTTTTATTTTTTATTTATTTTTTGATTAATTTTTTTTTTATTTTTTTTTATTTTTTTTTTATTTTTTTGTTATAATTTTCTTTTTTTTAGTATGATTTATTAAAAATGCAACCCTTGTTTTGTATAAATATATATATTTTTTTTTTAAACTTCAAATATGTACATATTTATTTGTTATTTTGTTTGTATATATCTGTTTTTTTGGTGTGATAAGTAAATAAATATATAAATATAAATATATATATATATATATATTGGGTTTATTTAAATTTTTTTTTGTTTTTTTTTTTATTTATGAAACATATAAATGATATTGTGATAATATCTTAATATTAATTAATTAGTGTCAACATAATATTTTAATATATATATCATTTTTTTTTTTTTTTTTTTAAATATACTTCTCAATGATTTTATAAGCATGGATGATTCATCTTCATTAAATAGGAAATCATATTTTTTAAATCTAGACAAAGAAATAGGTGCTGGGGGAAGTGAAACAAATAGTGATGATGATAATAATAAACTAATAAATTACTTTAATATAAAAAAAACAAATCACCTATATTTAAAATCAAATAAAAAAGATGAAAAACAATGTATTCTCAAAGATTTACATTTTAATGGTGATTATTTAATTAAAAAGAAACAAACAAAACAAATCAAAAAAAAAAATGGGCATTTTGTTTTACCTAATAAATATGATTATTTCTTAAAGAAAAAATCAGACATTTTTCATACGGACGAATTTATATCAAAAAGGTAAACTGAATGTATATATATATATATATATATATATATATATATATATTTATTTATTTATATTTATATAATTATATTTCTTTCTTTCTTTATTTATTTATTTTTTTTTTTTTTTGGTGTTCTCCCTTCAGCTATCATTTGAATAATGTGCACGATATTTATTACACATACAAAGAAGAATCCGATCTGTGTGACATTCTCATCAAAAGATATATGGACAACTTATATGTAACTACCTTTAACAACATACTAATACTTATAAACCCTACCGATAACGTTATGGCGTTTTATAAATTATTGTTTAAGACAAACAATAAAAATAATTATATTATAAATTCCTTTGTTCATTTTTTTCTGGAAAAAAAATTACAAGAAAAAACAGACGAATGCGACGAAGTAAATGATAGTGAAGATTTAACAAACTCAAGTTTAGATTATGAAAAGGAAGAAAATATATCTGATTATAGTTCTAATGAAATAAAAAATGCAATAAATTATATTAATAAAAAACATAATATAACAATTAATAATCAGTTTAATTTTAATCAAATAAAAAAAAAAAGAAGAAAAAAAAAGCTAGTTGATATTAAAAAGGATTTATTCATTAAAAGTAATAAGGAACTCGTTCAAATGAACACAAATATGTTGAAAAAAAATGTAATGAATTTTAATATGCTTTATAATATTAATACTATTTTTAATGAAGAAGAAGTGAATTATGAAGAAAATAAATCATATCATAAAGAAAACAAATATTCTTCACACGTAGAAGTGAATAATTATAATACATATGATAATGTATATCCTAACAGTTTAAAAAGCACAACCAATGAATCGTCCTACAAATTAAAAACATATAATGAACAAAATAAATTATTATTTATATATGGTGAAAATTATAGTAATCAGAGTGTAATAAATAAATATATTTTCAAGCATATAATTAAAAAATTCCAAGAACAAGAAGATATACATAATTCAATTAAACACAAAAAAAAAAAAAAAAATTTATATCATTTATATAAAAAAGTTATGAATATACTTAAATTATTTTATAATGAAGATTGTTATAATTTTATAATTCATTTTTCCGATAATCAAGAATTGGTATCTTTTAACATACTCCCATTTATGTTGAATAATACTTGCAATGTAACAAATATATGCACAAAAATGGATGATGTGTTATGTGAATTATTAAATAATGTAAATATGCATAATAACGATAATGATAATATTGACAAAAATGAGAAAAACGACCAAAAATTGAAAGATATAAGTAATAGAAAGAATAGTATTAGAAGTAATGATAATATAAAAACAAAAAATAGTAAGGAAAAAAAAAAAGATGAACATTCTAATAACTCAAACGCATTGTTATATAATGACAAATATAACAATATAAATAATTCAAATGAATATAATAATGAAAATAATTTTATTAATATTCCATATATATTTTTTTTCCTTCTTCAAAGTATCATGTTAAATAGTAATCATACATATTTAAAACCATTAAATTTACACACATTAGATATAAAAAAAATATATCTAAATTATATAGAGTCTTATGAAATTGAATTAAATGAAAGTGATATGGAGACAACATTTTCTAATTTCTCTTATCTCGGATTTTCACAAGATGAAATTATTTCAATAAATAAAATTATTTTTTCTATCATTTTTATAAATATATATATTAAAATAAAACAGTCCCTAAGTATAAATGAAAATGAAACCTTAAAAATTTTGCAAATACAATTAATTGAAATATCAGATTTTATGAAATTAAGAAAAAATAATATAAATAACAATTCTAAATATGGATCATTAAGTAATGGAAGAAAATGTTCACTTCCTGAATATATTAATTTTAATGATGATAATTATCTAAGTAGTGGATTTAGTTCGTTATCCGAAAGTGAAAATATACAATTATTTAATGATATAACAAAGGAAAATAATAATAAAACAAATCCTACAACTGATGATTTTCATGGAGCTAGATTGAGAACGAATGTTTCCAGCAATGTAAATGTTACTAATAAAAAGTTAGATGATAATCCATATGATTATCAAAGGGATATCAATAAAACGGAAAATGAAAATAAGAAAAGTGAGAATGAGGTTAATCATTTACGTGGGGTCAACAAACAAAATGCTTCGAATAATATAAAAAATGATTATAATAACAAACCTGATAATAATAGTAATAAATATAATTATACGAATGAACCTATTAATACGTACAAAAATGATAATAAGAAATATAAAGAAACAATTGACAAAAAAGGGAACAAATACTTTATAGTATTTGCTGGTCATATATTAGAAGAATATATATCTTCCTTATTAAATATTGATATAAATCTATTTGTTCATATTTTAAATAATAACTTAAAATTGAAGTGCTTATGTTCCAATATGTTCTATAGGTTAAAAATAAAGATTGTAAAAAAAATAAACGAATACCTTAAAAATGTAGTTAGAAATGAACTTATTCATCATTCGTTCTATCTTTATTGTAATAGTGGCTTAATACAAAATGTATTGGATAAAAATGAACATGTAAATAAATACTATAAAAATAAAGAAAAAAATCATTTCAATGAACTTATTAATAATATATATAATGAATTATTACATTCGTATTATTTAAAAATGTCTATGTTTAATATTGATAGTTGTATTATACATATGATAACTACATTAGATAATAAACAAAATAATTATGAGGATACATTATTATGTACTGTTCATAATTATGAAAAGAAATGTAACCATTATAATAATATAAATTATAAAAATGATACTGATCAAACTATTCCTAATTTTTTATGTAATAATATTTATTTAGGAGAAAATAGGATTATACACATGTTAGAAAAATATTCAACGCAATTTTCGAGTTTTATGGATCTTCATTATAATTCATACAATAAAGAAAAAGATAGTACTTCTTATATTTTAATAAAATCGGAGTATTATAAAATACTGAGTTTATTTTATTTAGCTATAAAGAATATAACAGAACTATACAACAAGTATATTAATAATAGTAATAATAATAATAATAATAATAATAATAATAGTGATAATATTAGTAATATTACATGTAAGTGTAAGTATAATTGTATTGGTAAATGCAGGTATAATTATAATTTGGATAAACAACTATATCATTTAGACGATGAAAATTTTATGCACGATATTTTATTGAAATATTTCCAATATTTATCAAATGATGGTACTTCAAAAAAAAAAAAATATATACATGGGAAAACCAAGAGAAGAAAATATAAGAAATATAATTTTTGTATTACACATTATAATGATAAACAAATAGATTACAAATGTAATAATATGATATTTGATAATATTAAAGATATATATATACTTAAAGATATTATTGAAATTATTGAAAATAGCGACATGTCATTTCTAAGAAGTATATTTTTTGAAAATAATTCATTACCATTAAACAGTGTTAAAAGTGATTTTTTATATAATGAAATGAACTTTTTTATAAATATTATAAATAACACTTTTGAAAAATTTTATTTTCTTGTTATAAATGAATCTGAAAAAAAACAAAAAGATATTTTTATTCCTAAATATATAACAAATTGTATAAAACATAACGAATCAACTACATATGATCATTATGCAAGTACCACATCTCAAAGCAATTTATACAAACGGTTTTCACTAACTTTAAATAAATCATTTGTACATAATAATAATATAAAATCTTTTAAAAGTTTATTTTTACATATGGATTCAGTTCGTACAGACAATATAACCAATTTCTCTGATTTAAGCAAAAAAAAAATTAACAAAGATCATATCACTTTTGTAATTAATATGTTTAATTTAAAAAATATATTTAATTATCAACAACAATATTTATATTATGCTATTCCATATATTTGTTTTATTAAAAAATATATTTTATTTTGTGCATATGTTAGTAAGGAAAACGACTTAATTAAACTATTAAACTATTATGAAGAAAAATATTATAAAGACAATTATTCATATAATACACCAGAAAAAGATACAAAACATATAATATATAATTCTTCTAATATGAAAGATAATGTATCAAATAATGATACAAACCATAATATATTTAACCAATCAATTAATATATATAAAGAAAAAATGTATAACAACAAGAACAAAAAAAAAAAAAAAAATATATATAATGATACAACCAACTTTATATATTTAAACAAATTATCAGTTGAAGAAATGAAAGATTTGTGTACATTAATATTATACAATTTTAATATATCCACTAATATTATTTACTTTCAAAATTATTTATTTCTAAAAAAGTCTTTATATTTTCTTTTGGAAAATATGAAAAATGAATATTTAAAATACATCATACCATTTATTAGAAAAATAGAAAATAGTTATATATCTTATAAAAATAAGAAAATTAAATTTTCTTATAGAAATAAAATTATTATTATTCAAAATTATATGAGAAAATATTTATTCTTTCATGAATTAGAAAAGAAAGAAAGGAAAAAAAATTTGCTTACATCATTTATTATATTTTATAGTTATTTGTTGAAACATAAAAATATGGAAGAAACAAAAGAATCATTAGAATATTATAAAGAAACCTTTATGAGTAAGGAGAAAAAGTTAATTCGACATGCAGCATGTGTATATATACAATCATGGTTTAGGAAAATAATACAACAAAGGAAATATAAAGCCATGAAATTAGAAATATTAAAAACACATGCAAGAGAAAAAATAAGTACAGCTATTAAAACATATATAATTCAAATAAAAATGATAAAAAATTTAAATGAAGTATTAATACCAAACCGATGCGCAACTTTAATTCAATCATGTTTTAGAAGATATAGATGTATGGTACAATATGAAAAAAAAATGTATTTAAAAATATGTTTTCTATCAATTAAAAGAAAATATGTGGCCTACACAAATGCTATAACAAAAATGAATTATCATTATTTAATAAAAAATATATATAGGAAAAATTTCATTAAAAATCATCTAAAAATACCTGAAGCAGTAGTAAAGATACAAAGTAAATATAAAGCATATGTTGTTAAAAAACAATATAATATGTTAAGAGACGCAATATATTTTACACAATCATATATGCATACATCTATACAAAGAATAAAATATGAACAATTAAAAAAAAGTGTAATTACTATACAAGTATGGTGGAGAAATTTCTATAAATTAAAAAAAATATTTCAAAATTTTCCTTTGAATATATATAACAGTGAATATGAAAAAACAAAATATTATTTTCTAGATAAAAACAATTTCCCGAATTATTATTATTATATATTAAAAGAACAAAAAGCAATGAAACTTTTGACATATAATATTTTATTGAAACAATGGTATTTTTTTTATTTTAAAAAATTCCAAAAAAAAAATCATTTATTTAATATTATATTTAATTTGAAATTATATAAAAATATATCTTATTATTATTTACTTCCATGGGCATATAAAATAAATGCTATACTTAAAATGATACATATGAAACAAATGTTTAAAATATGTACAACCAATTATTATCAAAATACTATATTAAATATACCACTTTTTGAAACCATACAAATATTTGTAGGAAAAACACATACCATACTTTTAATTAATCAAAGTGTTAATAAAGATAATAATACAGAACAAATACTATCACATGGATATAATAAAAATAGTAAACAACTTTATACTAAATATGTCTATAGTATTGGATCTAATGATTGTGGACAGCTTGGTTATTACGATTTGTCTAGTTCTCCGTTTTTATATCCCTCTAAAGTTCTCAATGACAAGTGGGATCAGGTTGATATCAATGAAGACGAAAATAATGAACTTAATCCAATAAATGAAAAAATAAAGCATCCGATAAAAAAGGATATAGATACAATAGATAATCATACAAAAATTGACAACAGAGATAATGATAATAGTAATAATAATAATAATAATGATAATAGTAATAATAATAATAATAGTAATAATAATAATAATAATAATAATAATAATAATAATAATAATAATAATAATAATAATAATAATAGTAATAATAATAATAATAATAGTAATAATAGTGATAATAGTTATAATAGTGATAATGATAACAAAATGACTACTTTAGGAAGCTTACATAAGGAAAGTATGGATAATAATAGCACGAGCGTTTTTAGTACACACAAAAGTAGTGTTGATAATAATATCATAAATAAAACATACAATAATAATAATATATATAATAATAATACATATAATAATAAACATTTTAATGATCAATATGATAATATTTACAAATCATATGAACACGAAATAACAAATAACAAAACAAAATTTAAAAATGTAAATGATAATTATCTAAGAAATTTGCAACATTTAGAGTTTCAATATAAAAAAAAGTACACCATATCGAAAAAAAATTTTCATGATATGTTCAACGAAAATATAAATGATATTATTGATTATAAAATAATAGATAAAGAGGATAATAAAAATATAACAAATAGTAATAAATATGAATATGATTCTAATATTGATAAGTCACATAAAGGTAAGAAAATCGTTGAATTTACTAAATTAATTAATGAAACAAATAAAATTCTTAATATATGTTGTGGATCTGAACATACATTAGCTCTCTCAGAAAATGGAAATGTATACTCATGGGGAAACAATGCATATGGTCAGTGTGGTCAGAAATATGAAAAACATATTATTAGATATCCTAAAATTATAAAATATTTTATGAAAAATAATATTATTATAAAAAATATAAGTTGTGCTTCTTATCATAGTGGTTACATAACCAAATCAAATGATTTATATATAAGTGGGAATTTTTTTTTTATCAATTTAAAATATTTTCAAAATAATATTTATGAACCAATCTTTTTAATTTCAGGATGTCTTAATATTACATGTAAGGATAGTTTTAATATATCATTAAGAACTAATAAAAATTCATTTTATTTATGGGGAAATAATTATAAATGTATATTAGGAATAAATAAAGAGAAGTTAGCTAATCTGGATGAAATATCTACTTATCCATTAACTAATATATGTCCAAATATTACAGTAAATAAAATTGCATGTTCAGATAATTTTGTGTGTATTATAACCACACTTACTACAACAAATAATTATACCATGTTTATGTGGGGACAATTTTCACATATAGAAAAAAAGGAAAAGCAAGAAAATGATACAAAAAGTGTTTTAAGTACTAATAATTTTTTTAATAAGTTTAGAATGAAGGCTAAAATGAACAATTCGAAAAATGACAACCAAAAGAATGACATAAATAATAATAATAATATGAGGAGGAACAAAAAAAATATGATATATATTGCTAAACCTACTCCAGTATATAATGAAATATGGGAGCAAAATGAAGCAGTCGATGTGTGCTGTGATTTGGATGAAATTATGGTACCCTCATAATAACACAAAGAAAATATTATACAAATATATAAATAAATATATATATATATATATATATATATATATATATATATATATGTATATATATATTATTTATGTTAATTCATATTTATTTTTTCATATTTAATTCCTTTTTAGGTGTTGATGTCCAACTTGTGCTTATACGGATTTTCTTCAGTGGAAATTTTAGGAGGTGAAAAGAAAAAAGTAATAGCTGATGAACCCAAAGTATTTTTTAACCCTTTCAATAGAAAACCAAAAGTTGAAAAAAAAGAAAACGATATAAAATTTGAAGAACCAGAAATTCATGAAGATATTAAAGTTTTAAACCCTGTACTATACATGTTTAAATATTTTAAACCATCATATTTTAATGTTAAGAGAATTCAATGTAGTTATAATAAAAATAGTCTCTCAATTATGAATGTAACCATGGGAAAATATGAAATACCTAAGATAAAACAAAACTTGGAATATGTTACACCATCTGGTAAAAATATAAATAATATAAATAATATATATATATATATATATATATATATGTGTGTATATTTATGCTTATGCATATTTTGATAATTTACATATATTTTTATATTTTCTATATAGGCGATATTGTGAATTTCCCTGAAAAAATTAAAAAGGCAATATTAGAAAAAGCCAAAAAGGAATCCAGCAAATGGATTAAATCAAACGATGATCCTTACATAAATGTAGGGAAATAATTTAACATAAGAATAAAAATAAAAATATTTTTTTTATAATTTTGTATATTATATATATATATATATATATTTTTTTTTTTTTTTTTTTTTGTTTGTTTTCTTTTTTTTTTAGCATTTCTTAATACAAAATTCAAGCGATTCCGGGAATTAATTATAACCTTTCAAAAAAAAAGACTTCATGAAAGAGAATTTTTTTAATTGATATACATATTTGATATATAAATATATACATATATGTATATAAATTTTTAAACATAATTATATGCAAAGATTAATCTTTTTTTTGTTAATTTATTATTATTTTTTTTATTTTTATTTATTTTTTTTTATATTTTTTTTTTAATTATTAATTTTCTTTTTTTTTTTTTTTTGTAAAGAATAAATATGTTTATAAGATAATATGTTCATTGTAATTATAAAAAAAAAAAAAAATTTTTAAAGAAAATTGAACATTAATATATGTTCTATGAAATATAAATATAGTACCTTCATATATATATTATTATATATATATAATTATTATATATTTTTTAATAAATTATTAATATATATTTTATTTTATTTTAATTTTATTTATTTATTTATTATTATTATTTTTTTTTTTTTGTAATTATATAAAATATATTACTCTAATATATGTAGAATGATTATTTAATTGAATAATTATAATATATATATAACATTATTTATATATTTATCAAAATAAAAAAAAAATTACCTTTATGACACCTCATATATATTATGTATATATAATGATTGTGTGTTCTTTTAAAATAATTATTTTTTCGTAAAATATTAAAAATTATTTTCTTCTTTTTATGATTTTTGTCCCTTTATATAAAAAAATGAGTGATGTTGATGAATTTTATGAATATGCAAAAAACAACTTTTTAAACTTTTTAAATAAAAATGATAAGAATGAAAATAAGAAGAAAAGAGAAGAAAGTAAAATTAAAGGGGTCAGTGACAACAATATGTCTGAAATAAAAAATTTAAGAAAGGAAGAAAAGAATGATAAAGAAAGTTACGACAAAAAATACACAAATTATTTACTTAAGAAAAAACATAGAAAAGAAGAAAAAAAAACCGAAAAAAAAAAAAAAAAAAAAAACTCTTCAGATAGCTCCTCGTCCTATACAAAGCAGGATGAAGATAAATATAAAAAGAAAAGAAAATATGAAAAATTTGAAAAGAGGAAACATGAGAAATATAAAAAATCCAAGTATGATAAAGATTACAAAAAGTATAAATTTAATAGTGATGATAAATATGTTTCATATGATAAAGAACAAAAAAAAAAAAAGAAACATTCAAGTAAGGAAAGTGAAAAATATGAGATAAGAAAAAAAAAAAAACAAACAAAAGAAAAAAATGATTTCTATAATGACAGTGATAATTCATATGATAATAATAATAATGATAATAATAATAATGATGATCATAATGATGTTCATAATGATGTTCATAATAATGTTAATAATAATGTTAATAATAATGATAATTATCATAATGAAAGTGATACAAATACAATATATACAAAAAGTTATAGTTCATCTTCAGCAAATTATAACTATGATGAAAAACAAAAAAAGGATATACAATCATTGTGTAATATTGAACAATATGGAAATAATAAGGAAGAATGTGATACTCATTGTACATCCAATATAAAAAAGAAATTAGAAAAAATAATTAATGAGAAGAAAAATCAAATGATATTAAAAAATTCATTAAATAAAAATTTAGTTGATTGTAAATATTGTATTGATTCCAATTCTTTTGAAAAATTAAATAAATTAAATATAATTAGTATTAGCAATAAATCATATATATGTTATTATAATTATAAGAATATATTTTTAAAGGATCAACTTTTTATTTCACCAATAGAACATACAACTAGTTTTACTAATACTACTTTTGATGTTATTCAAGATATGAGAAATTATATGAAATCATTAATTGCTATGCTAGAAGTAAATAATCAAACATGTATTTTTATTGAATTTAATAACTGCTTTAATCCAAGTATTGAACTTATATCTATGAGAAAAACTAAACATACATATATAAATTGTTATATTATACCAATGGACTTATTAGAGAAAGCAAAAATTTATTTCAAAAAAAATATGGAAGAAATTAATTCATTATATAGAGAAAACAAACAATTAATAATTAGTGATAGTAAATATGCACCTTATAATGTCATACCAAAAAATATTCCTTACGTATCTGTCAATTTCTCACTTGTTGATACCTATATACAAGTTATTGAAAATAATTATGATTATATTAATATGTGTAGATGTATTTTTGCTGACTTGTTTAAGAAAGATAGACTTTATAAATATTTTAAAAGTTTCCAACAATATGTTAATTCGGTGGAAGAGTTTAAAAAGGGGTATGAAAAATATGACTGGACAAATTATATGTAAACGAGTAATGCACAAAAAAAATAAAATAAAATAAATAAATAAATAAATAAAATAATAATAATAAATTAAATGGATAAAATAATATGTATTCATTTGTGTAAATATATAAATACATAAATATATAAATATGTAAATATACAAATATATAAATATGTAAATATACAAATATATAAATATACAAATATATAAATATACAAATATATAAATACATATATATATATATATATATTCATATGTTTGTTCCTTTTAATACTTCTTATATGTAATCATCTTCATATATAATTTTATACTCATCGATTTTTTTGTTTTGTTCTTTTTCATGTATATATTTTTGTATAAATTCTTCTTCAGCATTTTTTATTTCATCATGAGTGTTACACAATTTATATGTATCTAACAATTCTTTGTTTAAATTAGTAAAATTAACACTCCATTTATAGATATTTAAGATATCATTACATTGTTTATTATAATTACAAACATAAAGGCAGAAAGCTAAAGATTCCAAGCAAGAAAGTTTATATGGCTTTCCATAATTTATACTATTTACAGCAATAATATAAGGTAATTTTCTTTGGTTAGAAAATTTTATTCTTTTTAATAAATCAATAGATTTCCATGAACAGTCAATTACGGATAAACCATAATTTTCAATAGTATATTTATCATCTATAGAAAAATATTTTTCACAAAAGGGTGTTAAAACTATACCTTTAAATTTTTTATTCATTTGAACTTTCTTGATTTTTTTGAAGCGATATAATTTCTTACAAGAACATTTTTTATTTTGACATTCTTTATAATCAAACATAAATAATTTAATTTCATTATCATCAGATGTGCCATTATTTATTATTTCATGGTCATAACATAATTTGTTCTCATCATTTGTTAATTCATCTTGATCATTTACAATTTTTTTTTCATTATTTGTACATTCATTTTCATCATTTGAGGAACTACTTACAAAATCCTCATTTTTTATATGTCCATTTTTTTTATCTGTTCTGTTTTTTTTTTTTTTTTTTTTGGAATTCATATGTACATCATTATTTTCAATAGATACATTTTTTTTTTTAGTTGTCTCTTCTGATAATATATTATTTTTTGTATTTTCTATATTCTTTTTTTCATTAATTAATTTAACCAAATTATGAATTGAATATTTTTTTCTTTCTATATAGTTATTTTTCATTTTAATTCTATTCATAAAAGATAAAAAAATTATAATAATAATAAAATATATATAATATTTCTATTTTTATTAAATATATTATAATAACATATATATATATATATATATATATATATATATATATATACATATATAGATATATTTTTTTTTATTTAATCAAATTATCCTTTTAACATTATGTTAAATGTATAAATATTAATTATTTAATTATAAATCAAACAAAACACAACAAAAAAAAAAAAAAAAAAAGTTTAAATTTTAATTATCATATATGATCATCAAACAAAAATAAAAATATGACTAAAAGAAAAAAAAATTAAGAAAAAAAAAATAGAATTTAAAATCCCTCCTGAGTGTTGCAGGTTTGGGCTTAAAAATATATCATTTCTAAAATAAAAAAAATAATAATAAAAAGAAAAAGAAAAATGCAATAAATTATGAAAATAAAAATATATTGTCAAAATTAAAAATACAATATTATATATAAACAAATTTATCTGTAATAAAAATATATAAAATTATATAATATTATATATATATATATATGTATATATTAATATATATATAAATGTAACATATAAAAGAACTAAAATATTTCTTTATTACATATATATATATATATATATATATATATATATTATATTTATATAATATGGTATTCTTTTAATATATAAATATATTATAGATAAATATTCTTATTTAGAAAAAAGAAAAAAAAAAATTAAAATTAATATATAAATATATATAATCAAAATAATGAGGAAATAAGCCATTAGGATATTTAAAAATATTCTCTCCTTCCTTTTTTCTTTTGTGTTTTTTTTTTTTTTTTTTTTTTTACACAAATATATTATTTACAAATATTTGGAAAACGAGAAAAATAAGAAAAAAAAAATGTTAATAAGAGTTTTTCTATACTTTATACTAGTAAAAATATATCAATGTTTTCATTTAAATTACAAAATATTATCCAAAAATAAGTATCACCAAAATTATGTAAAAAATATCCATTCAGTAAATTATATCCATAGGTTTCAACATTTAAAATCTAGTCAAATTAAAAACAAACTTTTTTCCTTTTTTTCAAAATTTTTTAACAAGGATACTGATAAATTTAAATTAAGTAAATAACATTAAACAGAAGAAAATATATAATATATAAAATATTTATATATATAAATTTTACCATTTACATTGTATACACTATATATGAAATAAATACACATGTGTACATATATTTATTATTATAATATATATATGTGTATGTATGTATTTATTTATTTATTTATACGTCTATAAAGGGAGTTTGTATAACACTCCTAGACATATATACATACAGATGTAATATTTACCCTTCCTTTATTATACAGATAAAGAAGAAAAAGAATATTTAACAAGAATAGGAGTAAATGATACTAATGACTACAAATTATTAACGAAAGCCCATGAAGAATATATAGATACAGTTACGGATATTAAGAGCAAATTAAAATATAAGGATACCTTTTTTTTCATTACACAAAAACTTATTCAAAAAAATTTATATGATTTTAAACAAAAACAGAAATACAACATTTTTGGGAAAGATGAATACACAAGCGAACTGTCTATTAATTATATAAAAAATTCAAATATTGAAGAAAAATTTAAAGAGCACATCCTAAAAAAATTAAATGATGAATTAGCTAATAAGAAATATACCTTTCTAAGAATATTTAAATGGTACTAATGAATGAATATACTCTATAAACTGTTAACAATATGTATACATTATATATATATATATATATATATATGTTTTTTTTATGTGTGTAGGAAAAGCGCTTTAGATATTTTTAACATAAGTACATTAATGCTACCCGTTACAGCAATCGGTTTTTTTTTATCAAAAATGGGATTATTTTCAGTTGTTGTTAATATGTTACTGACCTCACATTTTTTAACATTCAAAAAAGATGAAAAGAGAAAAATGAAAATAAGTACCTTACTTTTAACTGCCGTACCGATATTAATACACTCTTCAATAGGTTTTGTTTGCAATGGATTATTTTGGGAATACTTCAAGGTATAAAAAAAAAAAAGAAAATAATACATACATATATACATATATATATATATATTATTAAAGTTGTAAAAAAAACAATTATATTTTTAATTATATACATGATAATTATTATTTCCATTTCTTAATACAATTGCATTGTATATAATGTCAAAATATAATATATAGGATGATTTTATTTTCTCATTATTATTATAATTATAATTATATTATATTATATTCCTTTCTTTTCTTCATAGTTTAATATACCAAATTTTATAAAAAAGGAAAACATCCTATCACTTTTCATTAATACACAGCTATATATTGCATCCTTAATATATTTTGTTAATAATGATGAAAATGAAGAAGAAGAAGATGAAGAATATAATAATGATTATATGGATTTCAACGATGTGTTAAACGTAGATGAAAATACCTAATAGATATAAAATTATTTATTTAGAATTTTTATGTAATTTTTTTTTTATTATATTATTTATATGTTATTATTATTATTATTATAATTATTATTTAATTTTTTATTTTTTCATTTTTTTTTTTTTTTTTTTTTTGTTCTCATTTTGATAATTTAGTAAAATAACTCATTTTATTAAAAAATTAAAAAATATATATATTATAATAGTACATAAAAAAAAAAAAAAAAAAAAAAAAAAAAAAAGGAAAATTGTATTTCTCAATATTATATCTATTATAAATAAAAAGAGTGCAATTATGAATATATATAATTATATATATTTTTGTATAAGGAAATTTTATAGAATGGATAATTTTCTATTTATATATAGTTATTTATTAACAATTATATAAAAAAACTTAAATATTAGCTAGCCAATAATAGTCTCACAAGAATAATTATAATTACATTAATAAGAGTGCATTATTATAAGTTTTATGATATTTTGTTTCATAAAAACTAATTCTTTAATAAAATATACAAGGATATAACAAAAAAAAAAAAATAAATAAATAAAATAAAAATAATAATAATATTTAATAATGAATAAATATATACATATATTTATATGGGTTTTTATTTATTACCAAATTATTAATTAAACATAAGCAAATAAATAATTAAATAAATAAATATATACCAAATTGAATAAATGTGTAAATATATTTATAATCTCGTAGGAAAATCTATTAAATCGTAAAATTTAAAAAATGAGATGTTACTTTTTAATTCTTTTAATCTATCAATAATTTTTATATTACCATGTTCATAGAAATTAAAAGAAAACGGTTCTTCAGATTCACCATATGTATTTTGTTGATAATTATTTTTTAATATCTTACGAAGATCAAGTGAATCATATTTATGGTAATTTAAATATAAATGTTTTTCATTTTTATTTTCTTCATTTCCTATATTGTGATAAAAGTCCTTTTCACATAGCCTACAAAAATAGGGGAAAAAAAAAAAAAAAAAAAAAAACATATATATATATATATATATATATATGTATTAATTAATTTATTCATTTATTTTTTCTTATGTATGATATGATTTTAATATGTGTGTAAAAAATTTCATGGGAACAAAACACCAAAACATATATCTATATGTATATTATATAATATTCATAAGTATGTGCACTAATATACATTTGTTTCATTATATTTATCACCATTGATTAAATACATAAAAACATATGTTATATATGTATCATAATTAAACTATGAAAATAAATAGATGTACATTTTCAAATATATATATATTTTTTTGATATTAATAAAAATATAATAAATATATTTTCCTATTACCGGTACGAATCGATTTGACGCAAATATTTTCTTGTTATTTTGTCAATTTTTTTTTTTCGTAGTATATTTTTTTCCTCATGTATTTCCCTTATAATGCTTAACAGAAAGGGGTTAAAAAAAATAATATTAGTAATAAGGACAAAAAAAAAAAAAAAAAATGTAAATAAATAAATAAATAAATAAATATATATATATATATATATAATTTTTATAAACTTTATATATATTATATGGATTATATAAATACATTAGAAAAAAAATAAAAGATAAAAAAAATTATGAATAGTTACTTTTGAGAATAATGTGAAAGAAGATCTAGATTCAAATTATAGTTACTTTCAATAATTATTCTAATGTCTTTTTTTATGCACTCATAAAATTTAATTATAGTACCTCGGTAATCTTCCTATGAAAGAAAAAAAAAAAAAAAAAAAAATAGCGCAAAATATATTTACCTATATATATAAATAATTTCTAGAATTTGAGTTATTCAATCATAATTCTAATTACATATAATAATTTTTTATTATTTAAAATATATATATACATTTTAGGATACATACTATTAACATATTCTTTATGGCATGCATTTCATCATTACTATGATGATAGTTATTAATCATATCATTTTTCTATAAAGGTTAAACCAAGGTTGAGTTAAATAATTTATGTCATATATATATATATAATATATATACTATATGTGTAACATCAAATTAGAAAAAAAAAAAAAAATGTATATATATATATATATAATAATGTTAATAAATTAGGTATATATATTTAGGTTCACAAATGTGTTAAATTACAAATTTAGCTAATAAATTAAAAAAAAAAAAATAAAATAAAATAAATAAATAATAGATAAATACATATGTTATATGTTTTCAAATTCTTGTAAAAAAATAATTGCACAAAAAAAAAAAAAATAAAATAATAAAAAATATATATATATATATATAATATTTATATAATAGATACTATTAGAAATCATACATGTGGATAAAATAAAATAAAGTATATAAATTTTAAAAGACGCATTTCTTTACATTATAGATAAGAAAAGAACAAGACAATAAATTTTAAATTAAAAATAAATATATATCATAATATGTAAAAAAGAAAAAAAAAAAAAAAAAATTATAAATCATTCTTTTTTGTCTTTCAAACAATGAAAGAAACACATACACATAATCTTAAAATTTGTTCCTTACAAAAATATAAAGAAAGAAAGTTAAATAAAACACAAGAAAAGAATATAATATAAATTTATTTACTTGGTGCAACTTCGTTAATGTTTTTAGCTTCTCCTTTTTTCTTTTTATCTTCTTTGTTTTCTTACATAATATAGAATTCTTTAAAAAATTTCGATTATATCCTATAAATGAATAATAACATACATTATATTATTATTATATATATATTATATAAGAATAGGAATTATGGTTTAAATATAAGTATACAATATAACAGTTACATATATATAATATAATATGATCACACTTTTCGTGGGTTATATAGTTATGTGATAGTATTCTTATATATAACAGAATAATGATATTATATAACTATATATATATATATATATATATATATATATATATATATATATTTATGTAATTATATATATATACATAAATACATACATATATAGGATAATATTTTAGTATTTTTATATATAATAATATTAATTAGAGTTCACATATATGTATATATATATATATATATATATATATATTTATATATCATTACATATAATGTCATAACACTATAAAAACTTTATCCCCTTTTATGTAAATTCTTATATATTAATATATATGAGGTTTCAAAATTTTATACTACAATATATTCGACTAATAATAAATGAGCAGAAATATACATGATCATATAACAATTAAGTATATATAATCTTTTTTGGTAAGCTCAATTTTATATGTGTAAAATTAATATATATATATATATATATATATATATATATATATATATATATATATCATAAAACCTAAGTATATTATCATATGATAGTTTTTTATAGCATATATGGTATATATACTTATAATTTCTTATTTCATTTAATTTTCTTACTTAGTGTTTTTCTAATATCCATTAGTAAAGTCGTGCTATATAAGATGCGCCTCGAAAAATAAGCTTCATTTAATGTGTTAGAATTTTTTAGTTTTATATTATTTATAAGGTATGAATCCTTATTATTATCATTAGTATAAAATGTTTTCTTTTTATTAATATATTCTATGTTTTTATATAGATGATCACTTTCTTCTGTGCATGTTATTTCACTATTGTTATACATTTTATACATACTTAGATTATTTGTGAAATTATATAATTTATCTTTTTTTCCATCTTCATCATTGTTATTATGTTCTTCTTCATCATCTCCATCATTAATATATGTATCACAATGATTTATACTTGGTACAGTTTCATATGTTTGTATATGTTTAGTTTTATGTATCGATAATTTATCTCTCTTGTTTATATTATATATATCTTTACTATTATTAGAAGATGAACTATTTTCTGGCTTAACATATTGTGTATGTTTTTTATTAATGTTCTTATTATGATAATTTAAAGTATCATTATAACCTTGGTATATATCATCATTTTTAATATATTCGGAACTTTGATAACAAATATATTTTGTATTATGAGGATAACTGGAAGAATCTAAATGGTTATAATTAGTACCCTTATTATGAGAACAATATTTATCATTATCACCATTATAATTATTATTATTATAATAATGATAATCATCATCATACTTTTTATTATTATCATCATATTCTTCATTATCATTATACATTTTATTATTATTATTATTATCATTATAATCATATTTTTCATTACCATTATACATTTTATTATTATTATTATCATTATAATCATATTTTTCATTATCATTATACATTTTATTATTATTATCATCATATTTTTCATTATTATTATACATTTTATTATTATTATCATCATCATCATATTTTTCATTACCCTTATACATTTTATTATTTTTATCATCATATTTTTCATTACTATCATACATTTTATTATCATTATAATCATATTTTACATTAGTATTATACATTTTATTATTATCATCAATATTATTATTTATACTTTTCTTATCATTATTAGTACAGGTATTCATGTTAAATTCGTTTAAATAATTTG
>LT969561.1:789060-801560 GCA_900097035.1 Plasmodium blacklocki (nom. inval.)
ATAGAAAGATACATATAAGCCTTTTAAAAATTTACAATATTTTAATATTTATAAAAAAAAAAAAAAAATTATTAAAATTTTTTTTTAAAGCATTATATACATATTTAACTATTACATTTTAATTGAAAGATTAACCGTGTTCTTAAGATTCATGTTAGCATAAACATAAATGCGTAAATTAATTTCATGATGTTCTATATATATATATATATATATATATATGTATATATATATTTTCCATAAATGATATAGAATAATTATATTATAACATATTATTATTGTATAATTTTAATATATATAACTAATTTTTTTTTTGTTTTTTTTATAAAATGACGATTACAGAAAAATTTTAAATAATAAAAAAATTTTAGATTTATTATAAAAATATTATAATTAAGTTATATAACCTTAACATATAGTGAACTTTAATAATATATAAGATATTATTCATTACATGGAAATTTAATTTCTATAAGTATTCATAAATGTTATATATAAATATATATATATATATATATATATATATATTTATATTTATGTACGCATTTATAGATATAGATAAATATGTATATAATAAGTAATCTTTAAAATATCCTACTTTTATATTCTGAACAAATAATAAAACATACTGAAAAATTAATTATTAATTATTACTAAAACATAGGAAAATATTTATTTAATTAATGAATGATAATAATTTTTTTTTTTTTTTTTTAACGAATTATAGTGTGCATAATAGAGAACAAAAATGCATTTTAATTATTAATTTAAAAAAATAAATAAACAGTTGTGCGTATTATATTATAAACAAATAAGAATATTATAATAAAAAAATATTTTTAGAAATTATAAATAAATAAAAAATATATATATATATATATACATATATATATATATATATATATATATATATATATATATATATAATAATTATAATTATTATTATATTTCTAAGATTTTAACAGATAATTGTACCTAGAAATACATACAATTATATAACTTGTTTTATTTTTATTTTTTTTATTTACTATTATTTTTTTATTATTTTTTTTTTTACATCTTGTTTTCCATTTATTTCCTTCTTATTTGTTGATAATATGTTACACATAGTATTTGATAGCTTTTATTTTTCTTATATTAATATTATCAAAAAGACATGTTTTAAATAGACATGGAAAAAAAAAAAAATATATATACAAATATTTTTCAAATAAATATATTATATAAACCTTATATTTAATTACATATTATTTATTATAATTTTTTTTTCTCTCTCATATCCAACAGGCAATTTAAAAAATGTGTGTATATCCCTTTAGTGGTTTATAACGTTAAAAAATAAAAAAGGCTTTTGAAAAAAAAAATAATATATATATTTAATAATATAAGAGTATATATATATATTTAGATATATTATATCAATAACTCTTTATATTAATAATTATTATTTTTTTTATATATTTTAAATAATTTATATATTCACAAGAATGTTTAGGAAAAACAAAAAAAAAAAAAAAAAATAATAATAATAAAAAGTCTTTGTTATTTAGTGTTTTAAATATACATATTAAAAACAATATACTTTAAAATTAAATGTAAAATAAAAAATAACAAATAAACAAAATAATTATATATAAAACAAATGCATTTTTTTTTTTTTTTTTATTATTATAAAAAGAAACATTTAACCTTCAAAGTAAAATAATTACATATATATATATATATATATATATATATATTTATTTATATTTGAAACCAGTTGTTCTATGTTGCCTTTTACATCTTTATATTTATAAGATATTATTTATTTTTTTTTTTTTTTTATCCTTTGTTAAAAATTTACCAAAAAAAAAAAAAAAAAAAAAAAAAAAATTATAATTATAATTATATATATATATATATATATATATATATAAGAATATGTCTTTTTTTTCTTAAAAAATCAATTGGTATCAACTTGTAGACATAGTTCTTTTTCTTGTTTTTCTGAGTGAATCATTAAATACTACATTTTTCAATTTACTCAAACTTCTTCGTGATGTATTAACTTCCTGATGAGTATTTTTTTTTTTTAATACATTTTCTTCGTATGCATGCCTTTGTCTTTTGGTTGCATTATTATTAGGAACATATTCAAACATACTTTTTCTCTTTTTCTTTTCAATTTTTAATTCATAAGAATGGTTGTTTAGTTTTATATCCTTTTTAAAATCTTCATAAAATATATCCTTAAAAGTACTAGCTAAAGGATATGTAGTATTATTTGTAGATTGTTTTAGAATTTCTTGAAATAAAAAGGATGGAGTTATCCATTCAACATCTCCATCTTCATAAGTTACAACAAAAAAATTATTATTATTTTCGTCCTTTATTTGTTCTGTAACTGTACCAACGAAAGTACCATTTGTAAATTCTCTTTGGAATTTTGTTTTTCCTAATTCTACTCCTATAAGGGGAATAAAATTATTTAATTTACAAGATTTTTCATAACTCTTCAAATCATTTTTTTTTTCATCGAAATTAGTGATGGATGTATCATTAAGAACATCATTAAGCACATCATTAGGCACATCATTAGGCACATCATTAGGCACATTATTAGGCACATCATTTGACACATCATTTGACACATCATTTGACACATCATTTGACACATCATTTGACACATCATTTGACACATCATTTAATGTATCTTTTATTACATCCTTTAATATGTCATTTTCTTCATGTTGTTCCTTCATTTTTTTCTCTTCAACATCATTCATTTTTTCTATACTACAGTTATCTATTTCTTCTCTTGGTAATAAAGTATTTTTATATAATATATGCATATCCTTTGAATAGCAATCATCATGACATTTTTCCTCATTTGTCTGATCGTTTATCTTTTCATTTGTGTGTTCTTTTGTACCACAATCAATAACTTCTTTGTTCTGACATTCGTAATTTCCCACCTCTTCTTCATCTAAATGCACAATTTCATTATTTAGAATATGGTTATTTTCTTGTATGATAATATTACTCTTTTCAACAGTGTCATTATTAAATGATGGACTCACCATTTTATAAAAGGACTCATTATATTCCTTATTCGTTTTTGTACAACTACCATTGTGAATACTAGTTCTAGTTGGTGTAACATTATTATAATGTAATTCCAAGCTCATATCCTTATTAACTCTATCTAATATCATACTATCATTTTCTGTTGCATGTTGCAAATATACTCTGTTTAATTCTTTTTTCCTGTACTCTTTTACAGTATTAGCCAGTTCCCTTATTACTGATTGAATAAATTCACTTGATGTTTTAAATAAATCTTCGTCAGTTAAGTAATCATTATAATTAGCTTCAAAATGCATTTTTGTCACTCTACAAATAATTGCTTTTGCTAAATCATGATGTTTACTATAACAATTTGAACAAACCGATAATATTTTTAAATGATCATTTAAAGGTAAGGATGGTTCAAGTGTACTTAATCCTTTAGAAAAGTCTTTTATTAAAGGAAATCCTAGTATTTTCTTGCTTAATTTCATCATATAACTACAATACATATTACTATAATTACTATTATTTTGGCATTCTTTTTCATACTTTTTCATTTCCTTTAAATTTCTAATTATATTGTTAGATTTATTATACAATGTTTTTTCGTATGTACTTGATATGCTTGAATTTACTTCATTACAAATACTATGATTATCTACCCTTTCACACATTGATTTATTATCTATCAAACTTACTGATTTATCCTCTTCTCCTTTTAATGTACTACAATATTCAGGATGTGTTAATTGATTATTATTGTTATTTTGATTAATCCTATCTTCTAGTTTTTCTATTTTTCTACACGTTGTATTATGAATAATATCTTCTTCTTTTTTCTTCTCACATTCATTAATTTTTGTGTATTGCTTTTCTTCATTCATTTGTATAAAGTTATCTATATACTTTTTGTTTTCCATTAAAAAAGCTAATGTTCTTTTCCTTATTTTCATAGTACTCAAAACATTTCTATCATTCAAAAATGAATCCACCTTTTCTGTACTTTCCAATAAATCTTCTAATTTTTTCTTATAATCTATTAATAAATGAAGTTCAAAACTATTTTCAAAAATATGTTTTAAATCATCAAGTGTAACAGATTGATCTTCGCTTCTTTTATTTTCAAACAAATTAATTTCATCATTTATTTTTTCCAAAAAGCTATTTACATATTCTTTATTTTTAAATAAATCATCGATATTTTCTTTACACTGTAGAATTTTTCTTATATTTTCTAAACTTTCCAAATATTTCTGCTTATCATTATTTTCAACAGGTAAAAAATTATTATCGTTGACATCTTTAATTACAAATTGTTTTGAATTGTTTATTTTGTTCATGTCGTTTATGTTATCTGCGCTATCTAAATGGTTACAATTATTAGTTTTATCTGCGCTGTTAGGGTTATTAGCGCAATAAGAAATGTTTGAGTTATTAGTGCCATAAGAAATGTTTGAATTATTAGTGTCATAAGAAATGTTTGAATTATTAGCTCCATAAGAAATGTTTGAATTATTAGCTCCATAAGAAATGTTTGAATTATTAGCTCCATAAGAAATGTTTGAATTATTAGCTCCATAAGAAATGTTTGAGTTATTAGCACCATAAGAAATGTTTGAATTATTAGCATCATAAGAAATGTTTGAGTTATTAGCACCATAAGAAATGTTTGAGTTATTAGGGTTATCTAGACTATCCCTATTATCTATATTATCAATGTTATTAGAATTATTTATATTATCCAAACAATTATAATTATTTATACTATCCACAGCATTAGGTTTCTTTTCATTATTCACAGTATTTAAATTATCTCTATTTAAATCACCTATAAGCTGAATGAACCTCTTTTGATTTTCCTTTTCTATATAATCTATAAACTCTTTTTGTTTTATAATATTAAAACAAAATTGAAGACAACTAGAACAAAACCATTCATAATTTTCATTAACTTCAGTGTTAAATTTATGTACACATTTTAAATGATAAA
The DNA here is from genome assembly GCA_900097035.1 of Plasmodium blacklocki (nom. inval.). Taxonomy (NCBI): domain Eukaryota; phylum Apicomplexa; class Aconoidasida; order Haemosporida; family Plasmodiidae; genus Plasmodium; species Plasmodium blacklocki (nom. inval.). Next base: position 794,099 of record LT969561.1, read on the forward strand.
CATGATTACATCCTGAACATAAAATGAAATTATTAATATCAGTATTGACATTATGCATACATATATTACAAGTAATATGATTTTTTAATAAATTATATTTTTCCACAATGTCATCCATTCCATTGAAAACTATTTCTCTAGATGTATTTAATTTATATAATCTATAAAAATAGTTATTTTTAATAAATTCATTTAAACATATATCATTAACTTTTTCAAACCATTCAAAACCAAAATCAGCAAAAATTTCTTCACCGGGATTAATTTCAACACCTGGAATTGATGTTAGAATAATATGTGGCCATCCATCCAAGTATACTAATTGCCATTCAGAATTTATTCTGAAATCAAAGTTGTTAAATACACTACATGTTTTATAATGATTTACTAAAGACATTTCATTAAACATATAAGATGAATCTACAGCATATGTATAATTATCAGGAAGTATTATTAAATTATTTATATCTCTTGATTTTTTATTATTTTCATTTGTTTTACACTTATTAATATAACTATTAATGTTATTATAATCTGGGCTAATTACATTCGAAACAAGCTTAATCTTATCAATCTTTCTATTTGACATAGTTTCCTCTGTAGTATTACTATTTATATTATTGTTACCATTCAAAATGGGAGGATTATTATAAATGTTTGTATTATTTATATTATTTTTTTCATGAGCCTTAACTTTATTCATCATGGTTGATGCAACTTGACTAGAATAATTTTCTTCTTCATCTAACTCAACTTCATTAATAAAAACGACATGTTTCCTATCATTAAATACTTTCTTATTGAATGTTAAAGCAAACATATATTGATGTTTTTCTTGTGACAATTCTTTATTATTAGCTACATAACCTGTGTACTCACCAAATATAACTCTATCATCAGTTGCATTAATTTTCTTACCTGTATATACAACAGAATAACAATCTTCATTATAAGGAGTACACAACCTAATAGGATGCTTATGATCTTTTAATTCTACTACTTTAATGTCAGGATGTATTCTTCCATGTAATAATGTATCATATATTTCTTCATACAATTTTTTATTTCTATTTTTATAAATTGCATTATGCTGGTTTTCAAAAAAAGGTGCATGAATAAATGGAGTCCATTCCTTTTTGTTACTTGACCATCCACAACCAAAATAGCTAGATTTCGAATTATAAAATTTTTTCATTTTATGACTAAAATAGGCTCGTTCAATTTTAGAATCTTTAGATAATACTTGTGCTTTTACATATTTTTTATTTCTCTTTTTAGCTATATCTTCAATTTTACATATAACCATTTGCTTTTCATCTAAAAGCTTCTTTATTTGTTTCATTCTTAACTTTTCTTGTAACTTTTCTTCTTTATCACGTTTATTTGTTGTTTTCACAGAATTTCCATGAAATAAATTTAAATCTATAATAATTTTACCTTGTTCTTGTAATTTCTTTTTCCTCTTTAAATATTTTACATATTTAGAATCATCTGTAGAATAAGATGCGTTATCACTTTCGTTATAATCATAATCTTTTTCATTTGTATTATTTGATAGTAAATCTTTATTTGCATAATCCATTTTATAAATATCCTTATTTTTTACATCATCACTATTGGAAGTTATAATATCATTTGGTAAATCACTCAAATGGTTTTCTTTAATATATTCTTTTTCTGGGTTATTATTAAAATTAGGATCTTTCATATTATTCACATTTGATAAATTATATGGATATATATTTGTATCGCCCATAATATTACTTATTATATTTTTTTCATTTGTGATATTATTTTCTTCTTCTACAAATGTAGAATTGATCGCTGTATTATTATACGTATTACTTGTCTGCATAGATGAATATATATCATTTCGACAGCTTTCTTTATTATGTACATTTTTATCATTTTGATAATTATTATCGACCTCCTTTGATAGAGCATTATAATCCAATATGTTATTAGTTATATTATCTTTCAAAGTGTTAACATCAATTTTGTTATTGTTTGATGTGTTGTCATCATTCTTACTATTATCTAAAGTATTATCATCATTTTTACTATTGTCTGATGTGTTGTCATCATTCTTACTATTATCTAAAGTATTATCATCATTTTTACTATTGTCTAAAGTATTATCATCAGTTTTATTATTATCTAAAGTATTATCATCAATTTTATTCTTATCTATTGTATTATCATCAATTTTATTATTATCTATTTTATTATTATCTATTTTATTATTATCTATAGTATTATCATCAATTTTATTATCGTCATCCATTTTCATTCCTTCTTCATCAGAAAACCCCCCCTTTTGTCCTGTATCCCTTTTTCGTCGATTCGCATTTACTTCAAAACTCCTTCTGATCTTCTTTTTCTTTTCATATATAGTATCCTTAATTTTGCTTGCTCTTACATCGCATGTAGTATTTATTCTATCATTTTTTTTATATGAATTCCTTGTTACCGGTTTATTTTGAGAAAATCTCTTTTTATTTGTTACGTTCGTTTTTCGCTGTACAGAGGATTTTTTCTGTACAACTGTTCTTTTAGGAATATTTCTTTTTGTGGGTTCAGTATTATTATTATCTATAACATTTTCAGTTTGATAAATATGATTATCATAATCATGATCATCCATATAATAATAATTATTTCTTACTTTGACGCTTTCATAAGTTTTACTTTTTTTTATAATATTATTATTGTAATTGCTATTATTATTATGGTTGCTATTATAATTATTATTGTTATCATTGTTGTTTTTTAAGTTACTATTGATGTTATTGCTACTACGATCATATTCATCACTATCATCTTTTTTATTATCATTTCCTGATTGTATATTTTTGGTTGTATCCCTTTTTATACCCATATCCTTGGTATGTTCTAATATAGTTTGCATTATTATTTCATTAGACATTCTAGTAATAGAAGTTAGTTCTGATTTATATTTTGAAACAGATATAACCCCTGTTCTATGATTTACTTTTTCAAGACTACTATTTTGTTCATTTAATATATCATTCTCGATTTTATTTTCAATTTGTTCAGTTATACTATTATTATTTTTTAAATACATTGTTGTCTTCATCTTTTTCTTCTTATTATTACTATCTTCATCATCAATACATATATGTAATACACTTTTTAAACATTTAAAACAATGATAAATATTTTCTACCTTTTTTCCGTCATCCATTCTTTCTTTATTCATTCGTTCTTTACTTAAAAAAAAAGAAACATATTTATATAAATTTGAATTTCTTCTTACTCTTAATCCATTCATTATTTCTTTTTTCCCTTCTTCACTTAAATAAGGTTTATAATTAGATCTTGATAAAGCATTACAAATATCAAGAAAAAAATCTACTCCATATGTTTCAATATTATAATTATATACAAATTTTTTTTTATCACCCTCTTCTATTTTTTTCTTTGATTCTTCACATGTGCAATTAATTTTATTCAAATCAACCACTTGTTTAATATCATCATCGATTTCAAAAACTCTATTTTCATTACCTTGATTTATTTCACTTAGTATTTCATCATCTGACTTTTCGCTCAATTTTAGCATATTAGCTAGGTTGCTCAATATTTTGGATTCATATTTCAATGGTGATATGCTCATATTGCTATGTATCAAAAAAATAAAATAAATTATAAATAAAATATAAATAATAATATAAACACAACTTTTATAGCAAAATATAAATTTCAGATGGGGAAAATATATATATATATATATATATATATATATATATATATATATGCTTTCGTTTTAATTTATATATATACAAATTAAATATTATACAATAAAAAACAAAAAGAAATTTACATATAGTTTTAATATATTTTCATTTTCCTCCCTTTCATCATATATGATCATTCTTCAAAGAAAACATAAAAACTGACACTATTATAATGATATTATACTGATTTAGTTAACACACAACTTTTCTTTCATATATACATATATATATATATATATATATATATATATGGGAATGCATGTAAATATGTACATATATTTATAAATTTACACAAAATTTGATATTCTTCAAAATATATAGCTCTTTACTTTCTTGTTACTTATATTATTCTTCACTTTTAATAAAACATTACACTTTCTAAATAATATATATGAACATTGGTTAGTTTATATAAATAAATATATTTACACAATATATATTCTTTTATATATTTGCTGTATTCTCTATTATTGTTATTTTAAAGATGCATCATTTTTTAAATTATTATATATAAAGCACAAACAAATAATATATATTACACATATATAAATTAATATATACATATAATATGATCGAAAAAAATGTTTTCATATATGAAGCATATTATAAATATATACAAAAATAAATATATAATAGTATGCATATGAAATATATATATATATATATATATATATAGACAATAACTCTGCATTTTAATTAATAAATTATTTAAAAAAAGAATATAAAAAAATAAAAAAGAAAAATGAAATACATAAATATAAACTAAAAAATGGAATGAAAAAATATTCCAATATTTTTCGTTCTTCTTAATTGCATTTCATTTATGTATACAACTAAAAAAAAAAAAAAAAAATCTACATACAAATGTATTTATATATGTATATATATATATATATATATATATATATATTAGAAATATATAATAGCAATATTTTTTATTATATTTTATATGTATGTGAATAAACATATATATAATAAATATATGTTCACATATGTATAATTAAATATATATGTACACATAGCAACAAAATGAAACAAAATTGTTACAAATTTAATTAAAAATACACAAGTATATTCAAATATATTGGGATGAGAAATATCAAAAATATAAATATTTATATATTTTTGTTCATTCGTTTTTTATATATATTTAAAAATAAACACAATTATATGATATTTGTCATTAATTTTTATTATATATTTATATGCAATACACTTTTTTTATTTTTTTTTATTCTATAATATTTTGTTTTGTTTTATTTTGTTTTATGCTATTCTATCCTATTCTATACTATTGTATTATTTTATTTATTTTTATTTATTTTCTGTATTATAATGAAAATATGAATGTATTTTATTTTATGTATTTACAATGTGTATGCATAATTATGCATCATTCTGTTAAAAAATATGAAGACACAGGTGTGGAAAAAAAAAAAAGAAAAAAAGAAAAAAAGAAATTGTATACATAAACATATAATATAAATACTGTAAAACGTTTAAATACTTCCTTCAAATTCATTTCTTATATTAATACAAAAAATAATATATTTCCTTTTATTTATCCTTTGCTTTCAATTACTATTTTTTTTTTTTCTTTTATTGTAAGATCCTTTTTTTAATAAAATTTTATGTTGATGTATTCATTTCGAAACTTCACTTTTTTTTTTTTTGTTTTTTTTTACAAATATATAAATTAAATATACATAATTATTAAAAAATAAACAAAACAAAAAATAATAATTTATAAACAATAAATGAACACCAGTGTATTTTTTTATTTTATTATTATTTTTTTCTTTTTGTACTTTTTATATGAATCTTCAATGTAATATTCATAAATATATATTTAAAATATAAAACAAAAAGTACTTTATTACTTTTCTTTTCTATAATTTTTTTTTTCTTTTATATATTTAATAAAATATAATTAATATTATATAATTATACACATGTTAAAAAAAAAAAAAAAGAAAAAAAAAAGAAAAAAAAAGAAAAAATACTAATTTTTTTTACAAAAAGAAAGATGCTTTTTTTTTTTCATTATATTAATATGTTTATATAGTCAACCATATATTAAAATTTTTTTCATAAAATTAATATATGTAATAAGAAAAATATTACTATAAAATTATTTACTCATACATAAAATATATATATATATATATATATATATATATATAATATAATATAATATATACAATATATTTATTATATATATTATATATAAAAGTAAAAGGGTTGGGTACACATATAATATATTAGTTTCATATACCCTAATAATTGTTTCACATATATTTATAATATATATTATATATTTAATAAACTCTAAAAATATAATAATATTTCATAATATATATATATATATATATATAATGCATATTTATTTTTTTTTTTTTCTTTATATAATTAAAGAATTCTGAAATATTTTTATATGAACATGCAATGTATCTTTTTATTTTCTTTTTATTTATATACATTATTATAAGTGCCTTAATAATATTAAATGTATATAATAATATTTATATGTACTTTATATATATATATAATATATAATACATATATATTTATATTGTTATGTAAACTAGGAAAATAAAAAAAAAATATATATAAAGAAAATAAAAACGTAACATTAATAATAATAATAATAATCTTAAAATATAAAATAAGGTGTATTTTATTATTTAATTTTTCAAATATATTTAATATTTATATATTGCAAATGAGAAAAAAATGCTTATTATTAGGAAACAAAAAAAAATATTTTCATATTTATTACCATGTAATTTTTTAATGCCTAAAATTATTATGGATATAAAAAAAAAAAATAATAATAATAAAATATATTCTTAATAATTGAAAGTAAAATAAGAAGACATTCTTATTTATTCAATGGATTTTTATTTTTTACCTAAAATTAGTTATTGCCATAATGTCTTATTATTTTTAATGAAATACATCTACCAAAATTGATAAAAAGTTTTTAGAAAACATTTATAATCAGACCATTTTAATATATATATATATATATATATATATATACATGTATAGAACACTTCTATTCTTAAATATTTATACAAACATTTGTATAATTATAATATTATACTGATAGTTCCAATATATTTTTTTTATATATTTTAAATAAGTGATATTTTCATAAGGTTCTGTGTAAGTACACAAAGTAATAGAAAAGGATAAAAAACCTATTACCTAAATATATATTCATTATTCCAATGTTGAATATAATTATACTAGAAAATAAATAAATATATATATATATATATACTAAATAAGCATCCTTATATAGAAACCTATTTATTTCATTTACAATAGTTTGCTATATTTTTTTAATATATTTTAAGGAATAATATATACAAATAATTTATATAGAAATATTAATATCAACCAAATTATAAATATTAATACTATAAATATAATATATTACAAGAACAAAATGAAAGACATTTTGTTACTATTAATTTGGACCTCCTTTTTGAAAGTCTTTATCTCTCATTCTCCAAAAAATGTTTTAACTGTATCTCCTTCAAGAAATAATAGTAAATAAAAACAATTCTAAATATTTCATGATTAAAAAAACAAAAACCTATATATGTATGTATGTGTTTATTTATTTATATAATATAATCACAGCTAGTCCTCCTAGTATTGTAATTACGTTGAACAAGCCAAACGTAAAAGATAAT